>VZTR01031857.1:70254-182508 GCA_013400775.1 Chaetops frenatus
AGAATGAGTAGAGCAAGCGTTTTCCTCCTCAGCATTAGCTCAGGGATTAAGTGGATGTATAGGTCACACACCATTAAGGAGAGCCCTTCTCTCTGGCACTTCATGTACTCAAAATCTGAGCCACAAGAGATTTTCTTACCCAAGCACTTCTGCAGCTTCATTAGAAGTGACAACATTTGCAGACTAAAAATTAATCTAAAACTTATGTTTATAAAAAAAAAGAATAAGACCCCTGTCTATTTCAGATTCCTCAATTAAGTGAAATAAAGATGAGCTGTGTAAATAGAACAGAAATGGTTCACACCAGCAGAAGACCCAAGAAAATGTTTAACTCTGCAGAGGCCTGCAGAAGTCCTGTTATTGTGCCATAGGTCATCAGTTATTCCAGAATCAATCTCAGAGAACAGTACAAAATTTTTAAGTCCTGTAATAGCACAAATGTGGGATGGATTAATGGATAAAATCGCTCTGTTCCTTTAAGGCCAAACTATGAGAAATGCAGTGAAGAGAAATTGCTGTAGCCACAAGTAATGCTGACATATTGGCACAGGTCTACCTAAAAGCAAGAACCAAGAAAAAAATGTCTGGATGTTGCTGAGAGTTGGCCCTTAATTGTAGCATGGTTTCACGTAATTTTTTTTAAAATCACCATACAGAAGGTTAAAACCACTGCCTTGAGTTCACAGAATGTATGCATGAATGTGCACTTTGTATGCTGGGATGAACATTTCACAGAGGTTTTCAATTCAATTACAAGTTTACTGTAACAACACCCAGAATATAAGTATTGGTATCCATCACTAGTAAATGGCCAGATGAAATGAATGCATTTTCATCATCACATAATCCATATAGCAGACTTCCACTGCAGCTACAGTCAAGTGCAATAAAAATCTGATTCATGCATTCAATGACTGCTCTTTTAAAAGAGGAAGAAAATTACCAAGAAGGTAAAGAAAACAAAGATCCCATAAACCAAAAGCACTTACAAATGTTTTCCACCCAAATGGAAATGAACACAGATAAGACTGCGTCACCTAGGTGTGCTGAGCCAAGACAATAATCTTCCAGAAAGCATGGATTTACATGTTGAGATTTGCATTTTCAGTAAATGCACTACGTAATGCAGTTGGGTGGGAGCCAGACTACCAGCTATCAAATTTAAAAGGATGAAAACCACTTCTGAGACTCCAAGAAGGAAAACTAATAGCTAGACACTTCAGACCCATTTTTGATGAGTCAAAGTAATACAATACCCAAATAGCCCCTGTCCCTATTCTCACCAATATTACTTCCCCGTCCCTGCCTCAGGTCTAAAGAAAATACTCCTACCTAATAAGGGCTCTTCACTCCTGGTTTATGATGGGAAAGATAATGATACCAGCTAGAATTTCTCACAAGTAATTTGCTAACAAAATATCATGAGGCTATGATGGAAGCTGACATTATTTCTGTTTTGTACCAGACAACAACACCATATGCTCCTCTCCAAACAAATTATTTCCTATTTCACACTGGTCACCAGCCCAGGCAAAGTGATCACCATTATGCCATGATGAATTGAAAGCAAGTTTCCTTCTCTCTTACTTGACCCCAAAAAAGGTTGAAATATTCTCCAGCTCACTCAAAGCAAAACCAAGGAAGGGACGGGAACATTGAGGACTTACCTGAAAAATTTCGAGACACAAGCATTGTCGTGAGGATTGCACCCTGTGGGGAAGACAAAGCAGGAATAACAGAAAGTGCCACTTGAAAAAAGGGGCTGGGCTGACCCACAGAGAACACAGTGCATCAGTTACCAATGAAGAGGATACCACTGGTACCCCAGAGAACCCTAGCGTATCCAGGATTCCCAGTGTGGCTGTTGGGCCTGACACAGGACCACTTGCAGTCCTGCCTTTCTAGAGCAGCAGCTAGATGCCAGGCAGGACAGCCTAGGAAATCTGAAATGGCACTAAGAATTACACTTAAACACATAGCTGCTTCCTAGCTTTCACACAGCAGAGAGCTGCTTTGTGCACAGGCCAGAGGCTTCGCCCCAGCTACAGGGAACTGGTAACTTTAGTACTGGAAGATGCAGAGTGTTCAGAACTGAAAGTCCCAGAACTAGCTGCTCTATTTCAACTCGCTAGCAGAAAGTAGAAGGGGTGAATATGTAGCAGAAGAGGTATGGGAAGCTTAGAGCTTGGAGACAGAAACTACCCAGCTCCTCAGTACACTCCTTCAGTGCCCTGTACTGGAGGATCACATAAGGTACTTCTCTAACACTGTGCTAGTCATGAAAAAAGGTATTTTTGCTAGAAAGGCACTAATGTCAAATTCAGAGAACTAAAAACAAACTTAAGGTAAATTAAGATGTACTTACCTTTAGCTTCCTCCTAGCATTGAACTTTCTCAAGCATTCCACAGTCTCCTGCCTGTGCATCATGGATGCCACAGTGGATCGTTGCTGAAAAACAGAACAGCAGAAGATCAAGAACATCCCCAGACCAAATCAGCCAGGGAAGTTCATTCCACTTGCACACAATCAAGACATTCAAGCTGACATGGCCAAGCCTCTCACCACTGCATGGCTGCAAAACACTGCCACTGGTTTGTAACTTGAGAACTTTCATCAAGACACATTAAATCAAGGTGGGCTATGACAGGACTGCACCCAAGAAATTTATGACAGAGATACAGGTGAGAATCAGTGCTCCCTGCCTTTCAGGCACACGCAAGATTTAAGATAGTTTGAAGACAAAGCCAAATGAACAACCATACCCATGGGGAACCAATTTAGAGGCACTACAGAAAGACCTAGGCTGCATTAGTTACAGCTTGAAATGGAAATTTCAAGCAGTAAGTGAATACTTGTGAGCAGCAGTCTCTTCTTGGACATGGCAACCCCTTGAATGAAAGAGGCTGACTAGCAGAGGCCCTGGCATCTTTGTATCAGTATGGCAGAAGCAGATTCTCAGTGTGTAAGAGAAAAGATCATGTATTTCTATTGTACCAATGAAAAAAAAATGAGCATAATCTCTATCCAGTGATGCACATCTATCATCCATAGCAGACTGGCATCACATCAGTTGCAAAAAGACAACTTCCCAGAAGTGCTGCAGTCATTGAGACCACAAGAGGAAATCAGAGACTGATACTGCCAAGCAATTAGAGCACACAAGGAAGCCGGTGACTAATGCCAAAGTAGCCGTTGCTCTTGCATAGAATCACAAGCCTGAATTCCCTTCACAACGATAGTAGGTAAATTTCTAACCTGGCAGATAAGTGTGAACAAAGTCTCCACTAACTTTCTCTTGCTTGGAAAAAATTCTGGAATACCCAAAACAACTGTAAATTGTGTTTATATTCAGCTAGTTTCATGGGAAGTCTCTGCTTTGATCCTATTGTCAAAGCTGGCAGCACACATGGCAGTGTGTGGGGAGAATGTAGCCAAAGTGTCTTCAGACAACTCTGGTAGTCCCTATTCCTCCAGCCTCCTCAGGACAGACAGTGATGTCCAGTTGTTCAATGTGAGCTTACAAGAATCAGGACACGTACTTTGGAAGTTCAGTGATGCTAAAACACTCAGTGTCTCAGAAAAATTTTTCAGATTTCCTACAGCATTTACTTTAGAGCAGCCATACATATCCAGAAAGGAAACATATGTTGTGCACGCAAAGCAAAGGGAAACAACAGACTCGGCAGGAGGCAGTTTCAGCAAGAGGCTGACATGGCTGGGAAGTGAAATCAAACCCCCCCTAGCTCAGAGAAGCAAAGTTGTCAGAGGGAATGGGCTATCATAATACAACTTTGGCTACAGGCATTGGGAGGAAAGTTAAATACACAGGAACTGCAATGGATTATAAGCATGAAAGGAGGAAAAAAAAAAAGAGATGCAGTTTCAGCTAGGGTGAAGTTTTGACTTCCAAGGAACTTGAATCATTTACAGCAGACACTCCTGTTAGACAGATGTTCACATAAGTAAGTTTAAATTGCTATCTGTTCATTTGTGGTATAAGGATACCACCACCACAGTTTCTCAAGAACAAATGGGCTAAAGAGCACACTAGCCCCATCGCAGAAGTATGTTGTGGTATTACCAGAGCATCTGGTTAGACTTAGGTGAAACTATTTCATCCTGCAGAGATAGAAGTGCATCACTGCTGCCCTCCCCTACACCCATACCCTGCTGAGTTCTGGGATTTCCTTGCCAACTTTGCAAAGGATGAAAAATACTTATGTGTGAGGTGTGGCAAGCCAGAAACTACATATAGAGAACAGCAAAAGACTTTTTGCTGATTTCCAGTTTACAGCCAGTTAAGCTGCAGCATAGCAGAAGCGTTCCAAATACTGCAAAGATGCTATGCCATAAACTGAAGCAGAGACGAAGAACAAAATGGTTCTAAAATTTTTGTGTGATGCCAAACTTCATTTGACATTGTAGGATGACATGGATTGGAAAAGATGTGAGAAAAAACCAGAAACTGTGGACACTGAAAAAATTATAAAAGAATAATGGATTTTTTTTTCTACTGTGGTAATAAAAGCACCACAGCATGACAAAGTTGGCTTGTTGAAGGTCAGTATCCCAGAAAAATCGTAATTTGAAATATTTGAAATTTTCTGGGTCCTTCAGGTCTTCCCGGCATGTTCATTCAAGGTAAACCACAAATCACTCTGTAAGAGGAGAACACTTACACAAACCCATGGGTGTTTGAGAGCCTGGTCAGCTGTGATGCGCTTTGCTGGGTTTATTGTCAGCATTTGGTTGATCAAATTCTTGGCTTCGGGAGTCACAGTGTCCCACTCAGGTGATGGGAACTAAAAGAGGAAGAAGGAACAGATGAGGAACTGAATAGAAATATCTTCTACTAGCAGAAGAGATTCTCCCCTGCTATAAAGCTGAATTCCAGCTTTTGGCCTTTTGATACCAGGGCTAACACATTTGCAAAAATCACTAATTTTTGTGAATTTGAAAAACCATACTGAACAAAAATCATCCAGAATCCAGCAAATGAATGGTACTAGACAGCAGGACACACCTGTGCCATTCACCAGACATAAGAAAGAAGATTAAGAGTTTAAAAACCTTTTAATAATCATTCAGACCCTTGCATTTCTTTTACTCTCAACAGTCAAAAAAGTAGTCACATATCTTTTTAACTCAGTTCTTACATGAAAAACAGAGGCACTGTCTTTTTTTACCCCACCTGTCTCTTTCTCCAGCATGTTAAAGGCTGTAAAAGCTTATGGAAAATCACAAACAGTTAACTACAGCAAAACTGCAGGAAAGCAAAACACACTAACAGATAACATCCCATCAAGTACATTTTTCCCACCATAAAACACAATATCCTGGAACAGTAGCAGTCACTTAGGTGTAGCAACCCACCAGCAAGTTGTTAGCAACCACCTACCATACCAAGATCATTACTTGGGGAGCAAGAGAGATGTAACAGTGGATGGGAATACAAAAGCATGAAAACAAAGAAAATAATTTTAAGTATTTCAGTTGCTGATCATCTATGAGGGGTAACTGCTTTCTGCTATAATTCCAGTAATGATAAAGATGAGATATTTACACCATCCCTTAGGGGCTTGCATGTGGTATTGATGACAGCATGCTGAGATTAAGTCCTATGAAACTACTGTACAAATAGAGGTGAACTTCAGAACACAAATATGCTGTTGGGGTAAAGCTCCCTGAGTTTAAGTGGGAGGAAGAAGTGGATTTATCTTGAAAACATTTCCTTATAGTACCATATAATTTAGAAAAAGTTTATTCCATCTTTTTTCCTCCTGCTTTTTTATCCCTTTACACAGCTGGGTTATAACAATATACCTGCTGTATTTGATTTGCATATAATCTTATTTCTGCATTTGCAGGCATCGGTAAGGCATTATTCAATTTGTTCTTGCAAACATTGCAAGAGGCTACTCAAAAATCATGACACTGAAGTTTCAAGCCAGGACACTTTCCCCACACCTGAACTCTGAGGTATTCATGGTAATGTCTACCCAACAGTACAAAGTTAAAGAAAAAAAAAATCACTGTTGCCACTTCCTTTTTGGTCAAGGGAGAGCAACAGACTGGTCCTGTACATAAAGGCCTCGCAGTGCTGGGTAAGGACACCAGGGGCAGGTGCATCAGTAAAATGCAGCAATTTTCCATCAGGCAAAATAAGGGAGGAATCTACTGAAATTGTTCACTGTAGATAAGAATTCAAAATTAATAGATAGATAAGGAGGGATCAGGCACTTCACTCTTCATGACTTAGAGAAAGAGGCATTTAATCCCCAAAGTGCTTTGAAAATCCTCATTGATATTAGTGCAAAAATGCTCCAAATAAGAACAAGAACCACAAACACTAGAGGGGAAGCAAGGCAAGAGAAGAACACAAGTCCATTTAATGCTGTCAAGTACAAAGACATCACTTTGCTTTCACTCAGGAAGCCACTGAGCTAGGACATAGGCAGACCTTTCTTCTCACCAGTACAGCTGCCCTCATGGTCTCAAGCATGGAAGCTGGGAGGTAACTGGCAGAAGGAGTCCAACAGAACCCTCACCTTTATTTTGGGGTTTTATTTTTGTTTAATACAAACCACAAGACAGCCTACAAAATGAGCTCCCCAACTTCCTCTTCATATTCATGCCCACAGGATTCAAGCTAGGATTTCCAGGAGTTCCTTCTATCCTCTCAAGCCTCTCCTTACATGGAAGAATTTAGGTCAAACATTAAAGCTGTGGTACCCAAACTACATTCTATACCACCTTTGCTTCCCTCAGCATTAACCTCCTTGCTATTCCTCTTTCAGGCACTTTTTGCACCTCAGTTTTGCCGTGCCCTAAGAAGTGTTCCATGAACTGCTTGGCTTTTTACCAGAACCTCCAACCCAACCTACCATGCTGATCCCCATCACAAAGCCACCCCTCCAATGGTCCCCACCATTCTGTCTTCTCACTGGGCTCCATGCTTTCCGTGGACTGTGGTGCTGAGGAAACCAAAGACCATAACTTAAGCTATTATTCTACAGAGTACATCCCCATACTATTTATTAGGCCTCAATAAAGACAAGCTCCTTCATTCTACCTTCCCTCTACTCCACTGAAAACATTAGTATTGGCTAATCTGCACTGCTTTGTGGTAAATTACCAGAAGACACCATTTCCCACCCTCTGCATCTGCCTGACAAGTGTCAACATTCTAGAGCCCACTGTGATGCTCTCCAGATATCCCTTCAGTGGCCCCAGACAGGACTGCATCCCAGGCAGTGAAGACAACAAGGTGTGTGAGCACATCAAACATCACTTTGCACAGAAGCTTGGGGCCTGCTGCTGGACACCAGGTAAGACAGTGCCATGTTTTGGATGGCTTCTACACCCATGCAGGTACTCAGCAAGAAAGTGCCCTTACGTCATAGGCTCCGGCTTTGATCTGCTGATAGAGTTTGTGCTGATCTTCATCCCAAAAGGGAGGGTACCCCACTAGTAATATGTACAGAATCACTCCTGGGAGGGAGAGACACAGATACACTATGGTTAGGCTAATGCGCCAATTATTCCTTCAGCCCCTCTTCCTTCCCTCTTGACAGTCCCCAATATCTTCATTTGCCACCATATTTAGCCTTCTGAGATAGCAAAACACAGTACAAATCTGTTATCTGCTGAACCTCATCCTGGCACTTCATGTTCAGCTCTTAATGCCAGTGCCAGGAGCTAGAACAGGCTGCACTATGTCCTTCTACCCTCCTCTGGCTACCATGGTTGGTGAGCCACAACTCCCAGCTGCTCCAATAGTAAGATGAAGCCACAAATCCCAGGGTTCCTGGGCAGCAAGGGTTGTTTTAGGAAGGACTCTGTTTTTAGATGCTTACTGTGCATGGTGTTGGGACAAAAATGACACTGACAAAGCTGACACTCCTGGCCTGTAGAGAACCATTTAGTCCATGTCAGGCAGCACTGATATCATAAATCTTTAAACTTATCAGTCCCAGATGCATTTACACTGACTTCTTTTTTTTAAAAAAAAATCATCCCTCTTCAGTACTCCATCTTCTACATAGTTAGTGTAATAGGAAATTGCTACAGTTATCTAAACAACTGACTGCAATGCATAAATAGGTCCTACTTCTTGAGTCTCAAACATCTGATACATGACCTGAGGAAAGGATTAGGAGCCAGAATCAAATGAGTTCAGGCTCCAGTATTCATTCCAGCTACACAAGGTGCTTATCCTCAATTGTGCCTTCATGTCTCCACCCAATAAGAAGGAGACTGTGCACCCTTCCAACAAGGAATCACTCTTTTACATGGAATGATGTTGTTTAAGTGTAAAACATTTTGACAGAATCTTACCACATGCCCATATATCCACTGGTTTTCCATAAGGATCTTTTCTTAAGACTTCAGGGGAGAGGTAGCCTGGAGTACCAGCAAACCCTGCCAGGAAACGGATGACATTAAGTACTTACAGTACCCAAGCAGAAGAGATCCTGCCATATCACAAAATCCACTAGTGGTAACTCACAAATTCCAAAACCCATCTTTCCCACACTTCATCTCATATTTGCTAGAGCTGTCTCTTGGCAAACCAACAAAAAGAGGCGAAATACCCCAAAATAAAACAGAAAATCAGATGGGATCCAGTGCCTGTGTATTGCAAGAAAAAAAGACAATTAAGAGGAACCATTTCAACCAGCTGGGCACAAACTTGTACGCCAGGCCTTATATCATGGTTACATGTAATGGCTTGGAGTTTGAAAACACAAGACACAGATGGGACACATCTGATTGCCAAGTGGTATGGGGAGACCAGGAGAAGAAGTCATTTTTCCAGAATCTCTGCAGCACTGCAGAGTCTCAGAGCTGATTTTTAGCCTGAAAAGGTCTCATTTTTAATTATGTTTTAGCTAAACAAAGATAAGGTCAAATCCAAATGTGCCTGAGGAAGGCCAGGTCAAATACATTTCTGTAAAGTGACCCAACAAAATTCCAGATGTCTACAATTCTGAGCAGTGGGAAAGTTCAGATCAGGGTCTAAACTTAGCAGCTGCATTCATCTCTGACACTAGCATCTATTGTAAACTGAGAAGAAAAGTGGAGAAACACATAGCCATTTTTTCTGTCTTTATTTATCAGTTTTTCCACTATTGCACCTAGGCTTGTGCCTAAGACCCAGAGGCTGGCATGCTTAAGAAAGACGCAGCCAAATACACTGTGTGCTGGAAGAGCTGAGAAAAAATACTCAGGAGGATGCAACCCAACTAGCCACCAGAAAACAGGGGAACAAAGCTGGAAAAGCTCAAACCGTCTTACCAAACCAGGCCTGCTGCTCTCCCTGGACTTCTATGGCCAGTCCAAAGTCAGCCAGTTTGACAGCAGCACCCTTACATTTACTCGCTAGTAGTAAATTCTCAGGCTAAGAAGAAAGAAAAAAGAGAGTAAGAATGAAAGACTGACATCCTCGTTAAAACCTCTCACCTAGTATTCACATCACTAAATTGCACCTGCTGACTGAATTTAGCATGCAGTACTAAACCTGTTCAGGTGAAGACACAGCAACAGCAATGAATGGCCTTGACCTAAAGTGGCAGAAAATTGTCAAATCTAACACAAATCCTCTGGCTCCTCTATTGGAGCCAGAGCCTCTTCCAACCCAGCCCATACATTACATGCTGACACCAGAGGGCACTGGCAGTACAGTTCCTGCAGCACGTAAGCCAAAATTAGATTCTGCCCTCCTCAAAGAGAATAACTAGGGGAAGGGGGAAGGAGGGGGGGAAGAAGGGAAGGACAATGCAGAAGATACAATCTGCAGTGATGTTTCTCCCCATGAACATTAGACAGTCCCCAAGGCACTGAAAAAGCAAATATGATGCTAATAAGGGCTGCCAAACACACTGCTGTAATGTGGGAAGGCATCATCTGGCTAGGCAGTAGTTTTCATCCCTTACAGAAAAAGCCTCAGCCTCAAACTGGCATAAGCAGCACAGCAGTGAGTATTCTTGTAAGCAGTTTTTTTCATGATACACATTTACAGCAGCATAAAATATTCTGTCTTACTACTGCTGCCATCACCTATACAAAAAGCAGCCATGTCGCTTTTTCCATGTGCCAGGAAAGGGAGACAGACTTTTGACCCTCACATTTCCACCTTGACTGAATCTCACTCAAACCATAATTCTGTTGTGTTCCAGCAGAGGACTTCAGCAGAAGGCTTAAGACAACTCCAAAAACTGGACTGAGAATTGACAGCTTCCTCTGAAGCACCAGAGCAGCTAGTTACATGGGACCCCTTGAAACCCCAAAGTCTTTAAGGTGATGGTTATTACGGCTTTGCAGGAAAATCAACTTGAAGTTAGGCAGGTCCAATGGGGTTTCTCATCCTATCCCCTTCTCATCTTTTGTGCAATTCATATCAAGTTGATTTTTCTAACTGAGCAGGATGGAAGCCTGGAAATCCAGAAACAGGAGCTTGTCTCAGTTTCACAGACCTGATGAAGGTCTTTTTTGCAGCCTGCTCACCATTTTCACCCCATGGCAACTCTTCACCCCTGTTCTGCCTGACAGGCACAAGATGGTTTGCTCAGATGAGTATCTGTCTTAAAGTACTGGGCATGTGCCTCCTTCTGCTTTGAATGAAGGGAGAAAAGCCTTCCTCAACACAGTCCTTGCCATAAAAGCAGCATGGAAGGCAGGACAAAGGAATGTCAATACATTTGAATGTCACTGGCTCTTCACTAAATGGGAAGTATAAAGGATTGTGGTAACCAAGCTACAGTAATCAAACTTTACCACTATGAACAAGACCCCAAAGCAGAAGATCAATGAAATCTGAAAATCCCTCCCAACTCCAGATCGCACCTGAGCTTAGCCTGACTAAGGAAGAGCAATATTTAAGACAGACTTGTGCTAGTTAAGCACTATTTGTAGTTTTATTTTAGAAGCAAACACCTTAAGGTTAATGGTGCTTATCCATGTGCATGTTTGCCAACATTTGGGTTGTCTCAGGTTTCACATACTTTTTGGTGAGGATGTGAATGCACTCCCTAATTTCTTACAGTCCCTATGGGCAGCTAAACATTTGACATTCTTAAATACCATGTCAGCCAAAATACAGGCTTATGAGAGGGAGGTGCAAAAGATGAAACTTAACTTGAAGCAAGGTCTGCAGTTATTACACACTGACCCTGAAGGCCAAGCTTTTGGAAAGTAGCTAAATATTAAATAAAAAGCATAGGAACTTTCATTGCTAAAAGGAACGGTTATTCCTCAGGCCTGGATAGTTTCAGTCAATCAGAGCAAGCAACAGAAGAAATATATTAACTACAGCAGGGAGTATCTAGTAGCTGATAAGTTCTAAACAAGTTGCTAGCTTTCCTACAAACAAAACTTTTGGAAGGAAATCAGATTATATTTGAACACAAGGAAAACTTCTTCTGTACTGGAAAACACTACTGATTTTCATAGACTCCCTAATTTTGGGCAGTAGTGCCTCTTGGATACTGCTTTCTCAAGAGCTGGTGTTGGGTCTAATCAGGAGCAGCCACAGTCCACAGTAGATCATTTGCATTTTTTCACAGTGCTGTGAATGAGAAGGTCAAAAGTGTTGCACGGGAGTTTGTCAGAAACACAAAGGTTCTCTGCTAGATCAAAACACCAGAGGAACACTGCCACCAAGCTTGCAATGTGCTTTTACCTTGCTCTCTGCAAAACATTTTTCTACTTTCCCCCTTGTACATTGTTTAACAAGCCCAAACCAACACTAGTAGCAGGTGTCACCCTGAATTAATTTAACTGGACCGCTGGTGACCATCACCATTCCCACTATAGACAGAGAAGGCTCCGGGGCATGCAGACCTTCCCGCACAAATCTCTTCATTCTGGAGCCTGCCCAGCTCCCAGCACAGCTGCACAGGGTGGGAAGGGAGTTTAGGCGACTCCACTGCGGAGGCTTTGGGGTTATAAATGTGTTATAATGTGTCAAATGATCAATTCACCCTGTCTTTAACTGGCTAGCAGTTTTGGTTTTAGATTAAAAGTGCTTCAACTGATGAGAGAAGAAAGAAATGACACAAAAAATTCTTGTTGAACATCTCTGCCCTAGCGCAGTGGCATGTGTTTGGCAACACTGCAGAATAAAAATACACATGCTCTGTGCAGACAAACTCACCCCGGCAGATGGAACAAAGATTGCTCCAGGTCTCTAGAGATCTCTTCAATCACAAACTAGAAAGTGTCCTTCATTATAATGAATCCTACCCAAGTTTCTCTGGAAACATACTTCACTCCAAGATTCACAACTACTCCATCCTGGAGCTGCCTCAGATAGGCTGAGAGCTGGCAAGGTTCACAAAGACTGAAAACTTCCTTGGGAGTTCAGCACACCCTCTAGAAAACTCTGAAGAAGCAAATTTGTGCTTCAGGAACCCCTGAACCCAGTTCAAGTAAAAAAAAACAAAAAAAACCAAAACCAAACCACAAAAAAACCCACACAAAAATCCCTGCCAGCTGGCAACACAATATTCCTGTCTTGCCTCTTCCAATGATCCCCTGGCTGCTCTCCTCAGACTACAGCACAGAGGAAACATTACCTTCAAGTCCCTGTGCACGATATCATGCTGGTGAATGTGATTCACACTCTCCAGTATCTGATGAATACAGTGGCTGCAAGATAAAAGGGAGAGACACACAAAGTTACGCACACACATTTAACATCTCATCTCATCCCAGAACTATTTCCCTAACTTTTATTTTGTACTAGGGGGCATTCAAGATCTCATGCTGAATCTCTTGATCATGACCACTGGATGCCACAGCTCAGCACCATCACAGCTGAACAACCCCAGCCCCCCCAGCAACAGGATGCCAAACATCCTTTCTTTAGCAGGACCACAACGCCTCTCTCCTGCCTCCCATAATTCCCTTCCTTCCCTTCCCATCACACTAAGCCTCTCACTCATTCCTTCAGCCAACAGTGCCCACCCCACACAGAATAACCAAGGCATCCGAGTATCTTCAAACAGCAGCTGAAATTGTGCAAGCAAGACCAAATCACTCCAGCAAACATTCCACTGGGCTAGTCCCGAGCGAAGAATAAACTTTGGGAGAGCAGCAGCCTCCCCCAGCAAATTCAGGATGACGACGCCTGGGCGCCTGCCAGTTTGCAAAGCTTTCAGAGCAGCATCTCAAGCACTTTATATACACAATGTGCGCACACACCCGCTTGCTGGGTGCCTTTTAAGTACAGATCCCACTTAAGGGGTTAGTAATCTGAAAAGCAGACTCATTCCGTTAAGTGCAGCGTGCTGCACTCCCCCAGCTCACAGAAAACCCTGTGTCTGCCATTCCCACTGCTGCAAACCACAGGGACAAAACTAAGATGTTATTTACACCTGTCACATAACAACAGCACAATCCACCCATGGGTGAGATTCCAGGTTGGAACCATGTCTTCCACTAAACATTTACTTGGCTCCCAAGGGTGAATGTGGAATGGAATAGGGATTTTGCCAACTATGGCTGGGCAGTAAGCATGCAGATGTGGATAACTCATGGTTTATGTCCTCACTGCAGGATCTCTCAGACTCTTCACTGACTTCTACAAATCTCAGATGAACAAATTTGAAATGAGTGAAGTATTTGAGGGAAGGAAAAAAGGCTACAGGAAAAGATGGGAAGAGGGTGAGGAGAGGAAGAGGAGGTGCAGCACCGTGTATTTGCCACCCCCGCTCCTCTGGAGCTGGCAGTGTGATCCTCAGGGTCAGAATCCATGAAAATCTCCCTGCTCCCAAAACAAAAATGTATAATTAGAACAGAGCTGAGTCTGAGCAAGAGAGATTTTCTGGCCAAAAATGGCAAAAGTGTGAGGTGTCCCAGGCGAGCCAAACACGGCGGATTGGCACAGACCTTGCTCCCTCGCTCTCTCAGACTGCTCTGGAATTCAGCACAGCATGGGGAGAGAAAGGGAGGAGTTTCACTCTGTCATCTTGTGGGCACTCGGAGACCTGACCAGCTGACAGTTAGAGGGCTGAGCACCCTAAGGAGGGCTCACAGAGCAACAGACAGTCCTCCTTTCCCTCTAACCCTGCCATCATTTTCCTGAGCAGTGTCAGTCACTGACAGCTCTTGAGCACTTCAGGGAACAGGCACTGGCAAGAGAAACAGGGGAAGGATTATGACTGATAACCTCAAAATTTCCTGACTTCAAAACAGAGCGGATGACTGACTGTGTATCCACCTCAGATGCTGTGCCTACAAGATCTGTAAACCCCACTGAAAACATCTATGGTGCTCTCAGACCTCTCTGCCAGGAGCTCCAGCTGAGCTGATTGAGTTCACTGGCCTTCCCAGTCACCAGATGGCTCCTGGCAAAGCACACAGGGCAGTGCCTCATGTGAAACCCTGCAATGCCCAGAAGACAGAGGCTGTAAGTGAGCCATGGGAAAAGCAAATAAGTGCCTGCACACTCCATCAGCAGTACCTACACCAACACTACAGGTCATGCTCTCTTTCCTTCCTTGCACTCAGTATCATCTTCCTCATAGTACTGCCTACCAAGCTCAACCTGCCACAGTACCCACTATTTCCTTCTTACTCCTCATGGCTCCCCTGATCTCTGCTTCAGCAAGGGTTAGTACAGGATAAGAACATGACTGCAGAATAAGCAGGGTGAAATGTCACCATTGGGCTACTCCCAGGTCACACAAAAGCAGAACAGGAGTGGCCTAATCCCAGCTTTGATTCAAGATGCTGCATGTCCAGCAGATGGATGGGTCAGACAACACCCTCAGCTATTGCTGCACATAACATCCACCCCATACAAACAGGGACAAGCACATGCCACTTCAGGAAGCTTGCATGTGGGAGAGAGGGGGCACATTCAGGAACACAAGGACGTAACTCTAAATCTTTTTAACATTAAAATACGAAGGTTACTCTCTCATATTGTGCCTTTCGTCACTGGACTGACCAGCTGACAGTCAGAGAGAGCTTCCACAGAAACACGGCCTTCAAAGCTCCCTCTCATCACTGCCCTGTAAACCATTACCTAGACACAGGCAAATTGAATGGATCTGCCCAACAGCAGTGGCACATCACTGGAAACCCTGCTAGAAGAAGAAGGCCAAGCAGGCAGCAGCCTCATAGCTCTCCTTTATGTTTGCTCAGTAAGGACACACTGTCACCACCCACCAAAAAGGCCAAGTAGACAAAGCTGCTAGCAGTGGCTCTCCCAGCAAAGAGCACAGCATCTGCAAGTGGCACGGACAGCAATGTCTGCAAGTCGATGAGGTCTAGAGCTGTACTGGGTCAAGCTGACTGGTGACAAAAAGTTCATGCTAATAGCAGAAAGAGGATTTGTTTTATCCAGACAAGGGGCAAGAGCGTTAGAACAAAGCCACACACAGATCAGCTGTTAGGAAACTCATTCCACTTCTACATGTACATGGACATGCATGGAAGGGTCTGGAAACAGTCTTACCTGGCATCTGCTTCACTGTAGTATTCTCTAGCAACAATATCCTCAAAGAGCTCCCCACCAGTAACGCTGGAGTGCAAAAGAACAAAGGATGTTACTGAGCTCATGCTTGTGCAGTTAAAGGCTGCACTGGATGTATATGGCCACCCACCAGGGCCCTTTGCCACAGCTTGCGTGGGAAACTGAGTTACAGGGGAGTCAGGGCAGAGCTCCACCACCATGGCACCGGCACTGGTATATCCACCTGACTGACCCCTTGGACTGCCTTTTCACCAGTAGTGTACAGGACACTGCTGACACACTGTGCACAAATTGCCCACACACCTCTGCTGAGCTTGGGAAGGACAGCCCTCCTCTGACCTCTGTTGGGCTGCCTCAGAGACAAAAATCAAACAGTCTCCATACACAGCATAGACATTCTCTGCCATCTCACACTTACACCTGGTGCCAAGAGCCTTCCTGGTCTATCTCCACCACACAGTCAATGGCCTTTTGTCAAATAGGCCAGAGCTATTTACACGTCTCAAAAGAGAGAGAATTACACTAATGCAGGTGCTTTTTATTCCACTCTTAGTCAACCACCAACATGCCTGCATCAATGGTGAAGCATCAGAGACAGACACTTACAGATCAAAGACGAGGTAATGGAAACCTTCTTCTGAAATACTGTCATGGAGTCGCACTGCAAAAACATAATCAAGAATTGGAGATGTACAGAGCATGTAGCAAATACAGCATTTCACAAATCAATCTTGTGCACACAACCAAGTTCTCCCTCAACCCACTCAGTCTATTAATTCCCCATGCCCTTCACTCTGTGTGCTCCCTTAGTGACCTGTTTCCTTCCGTTATCTCAAAGGAACAGATGGGTGTCCTGCACATACATTCACCCCTCTCCAGAGTCAAAACAAGCTCTGAGTATCTTTGAACCTCCTGCTCATTCTTCCTCTCTAATGTTTCAGTACTCTCCTTTAACACCTGTCAACTTTTTCCTATATATTCATATTTTGGCATCTCTCCCCATCCATTATTTCCTACAACAAACCTTTTTCCAAGTCCTGAAAAAAGCCCCTAATCCATAAATTGACTTCTGACCCTACCTGCACATCAGTACTACTGGTCCCCTTTCTGCCTTTTATCTGTAAGGCTCAACGATGTTATCTTCTGTTACTTCTTTTTCCTGACTTCACTCTGCACTTGGCTTACACTGCAAATCCTTACCCCACATTCAGAACCAGTTTCTTGTCTTATTTTTCTGACCCAATTGTTTCCAAAGACATATTTGATCACATTCTGCTCAAATTTCTTAAAATTTCATCTACCTTCAGCTATCCCTCCTTACTTCTGCTCCTAGTACCTAAATTAACTTTCGTCTTTTACCATTCCATGTCCCAGGCCCACGATGGGCCACTATCCCCTGATATTTTGGGACCTCGGAGGTTCTGTTCTCTTTTCCCCATGTTACACACAGGTAATAACTATGGTATCTATGCATTCAACAGGGTGCCATGTCCTCTTGTCTGAATCAAAATCTCAATTTCTTTGACCATTCTTGGATACCTTGGCGCTATCATAACCCAAGAGGAGAAACTTCACATGGCTACATAAACCCTACTCATTCCTTTTTTTCCTCTGCTGCAGAACTTCACTCTTTTCCCTGCCAATCAGTCACAAGTTAGCAATTCTCTTTGACTCAATTCCTAAACCTTCACATCCTGACTAGAACAAGACATCTTCTTCACATGACCATCTATAGTCTTTCCCTATTGATTCACCCAAGTAAAGCAACTAGCTGAGACAAGACTGGGTCTCACTTTAACACCTTGTAATTGAGTATTGACCAAAGTAACATTGACTGTTCTCATCATTACAAGAAAAATCTCCTTATCCTGTTCTGTCACGTCAATGGTACCTTTGCCCCTCTTCTCTATCTTCCATTCTCTTCCACATACAATGCAGATGATCTGCCTTGATTTTCCCAGCATTACTATTTTCTCTGCCAGTATCAAGAAGTGAGTTTGCATCTCAGTCAGTGCATGACGTCAGCTACCATCACTGTCTTGGGAACGTTTCAAACTAGCACTTGGCACATAGCTTTTGCACATGTTGTCAGTACTCTTTTCTACTCTTCCTTGCAACTCTCCTTCATAAAGGTGCCCTTCCACATGCATGCAAACACACTCAAACCCAGAGTGTGCAGAGACCACTGCAGTACCCTTCCTCAAAGCTTTTCATTCTTTCCTTGTTCTTTTTGCCTGTTGATTCCCATATTTTTCCTCCCTTTATCTATAAGCTCTCTGACCTGGTCCCTTGGCCAGTCTGCTTTCCTTAGCATTTCTGCTGCATAGCTAACTGCAGAGGTTTGGGAGGAGCACTCCAACCAGCAAAATGCTGCGAACAAGCCAGTACAACATTCAGGTGCAACATGCTGCTCCTAGTGAGTGAGAACAGAGACACACCACCCTGACAAACTATGTCCTGTAAATCACCTGCTGCAAACAAAAAATTCTTCCAAGTAAGCAGTTTTAGTTGGGTTTGTAATAACTTTATTGCAATACAAATTTGTGTTTACAAGAAAACTTGCCTCCCGAGCCCTTGGCAGAAGCCAGCAGAGGCAGCACTATGAAAATACAAGTAAGAAAGGTATTTCCTAGGAGAGAAGATTTCCATTCAAGACTGGAAACAGGATAGAAGGGCAGGCCAGTGAAGGGCAGTTTTCACTCCAGTGAAGACTGAGGTGAAAGCAGGACAAAGGCACATCAACAAGAGCTGAAGCCCGGAACACAGGCAAAAGTCCATGGAGAGACTTTATGAACAGATGGAGAAACTTCAAGGAAAGCTGAGTGTACTGACAAGGTCATGTTTGCTGATGCTTGCTGGGCATGAAAAAGCATTCTCCTTCCTCTGGCACCTGGTCACCAAAGCACTGCAAGAAACACCAAGCACAGAGAAGAGTGGCAAGAATGATGGAGGAAGAGTACAGCCACCAGCATGTTGAGAACAGTGGCCTTGAAAAAGACATACAAACATGTCTGCAGGTAGAAATGAGAAACAGTGAACGATCAACTTTGACGCAAAGATTCAGGCAGCAAATTACATCAGAAAATAAAACACAAATGAGCTGATTGGTGCTATTTCTTTGTCCCGAGGAAAGCAATTTTGTCAGCTACATTATGAAAGGGGAAGGAAGTAGCAATTCAGCTGGCAGAGACTGGCAGAGGCAGCAAAAAGAGCCTTCAAGGACAGTAAAACACTACTTGCATCCTTAGGTGAGGAACCATGACAAGAGGACAGAGACAGTTCATAAATACTGACGTTGTGCACCACCCTAGGGCTGCACAGCTAAAGAGGGCCTTGAAGGCAGGACACAGGTCATTAACTTAACAAGGGAGCTGCCTCCTCCCAACAGCCCACAATGATGCTGAAAGAAAATCTGCCTGGGATTTCATCTGCTAACAAAGCTCAGGGAGTAACAGTAGAATAGCAAAATCCAGAGCAGCTGCAGAAAAAAATTACACTGGGCACCACCACCTTGCACAGGAATAATTAGTGACAGCTCAGAATAGTAGGCTTTAAGTGTGAAGGGGGACAGCAATGAGGGGAGTGAAAAAGGATCAAAAAGAAGTCTGAATATACTCAAACTCTTGTGACTTTCAATTCCAGCCCTATTTTGATACTGATGCAAAGAAACAAAAGCAATACCCAGTAGCAGAACAGAAATAAAACATAGTGTCCTTTCACCCTAAAGTTTTGCTTACCTACCCTCCTGCAGAGCCACAAGAGCTTTCCTGACCAGCAAGGAGACTGCAATGGACAGCTCTGAGGCCATGGTTCACTCTGCTGACATGCAAAGTTAAAACTCTCTGCTTTCCACCACAGTGCTAATTACCAGGGATGATTAGCTTAAAAACATGACCTGCCTTTTCCAAAACTATTTAGCTAGTCCATGAAATGGCAAATATTCAGAAGTAACTGAATGATAAAAAACATTTAAAAAGTTTCTGTGCCTCCTCTCCACTTGGGTTCACAAATATGATCCACATTGTGTAAATATTCACCATGAAGATACACAAACATGAGAAAACATCTGGTACCTTCACTGCCCAGACTGTATAGAGCCCTCTCTGCTTAAAGATAACCTGTGCAAGTGTCCACCTGAAGACAGAACACAGGTGCCTGAATGGCCAGTTCCAAGAGCAAAACTCAAGTACTGGGCTGTCCTCGGTTTCAAACATCTTCCCATGAAAAGAGGATCCCATTTCTTCCACAGGCTGCTGGTCCTGGCACACTGTCTAACAGCTCCTTTATTACCACAAGTTTAGCTTTAACACAGTGGTTGAGCAGAGCACAAAAAAAGCTGCTCATATCTGTATAACCTGTTGACAGAGGTGATGAGAGAGTGAAATATATAATTATATTGAGGCACTGGAGGGCAAAGCACTCCCGAAACCTGATTATCCATAATAAGAAAAACAGAGAAATAAAAACAAAAGTATTCATCCAGTTAAATTTTTCTTCAAAAATATTACAGTATTCTTTTTTCCCCCCCCCTCTCATCAGGGGACCAGTGATGCATGTGTCTAGCACGGCAGGCTAGACAAATGCACACATCACAAAAAGAGTCTCAAGTCGCAGTAAGAGGGAAGTTGCACAACAGTAACCAAGTGTCTTTCAAAATACGACCAAACTAAAAAGGAACCGGTATTTGCCAAGGAAGTTGATCTCTCTATTCACCAGAAGATGAAGTGGATTATTTCTATTAGCTGATTCTGTTATCCAGAAGCAATTCAAACCATTATTTCCTTCTTAGCAAAACACTCTTAACACAGGGGTTCTTATAGATGTAGGATATTAGACCCTGCCAACACCACTCACAGCTGGAGTCACTTGATGACTCTTCCCATTCAAAGATCTCTGATGGATGAAAGACCATGTACTACAATGGTTAGGTTCACAAGAACAGACAGAGGGGAGAGTAAGAAAGAAAACACAAGCAAGTCAGATGACAGAGCACTAAATGAATTACAGGATATGGTGAAAGACTTCACTCAAAGTTTTATTCAGAGAAAAGAAGTCCCATCCACACACAAAAGAGGTTTTGTAGAGTTCACAAGCACATCTGATTTTGTGAGACTGACAAGTCTTACAGATAACTTTCTAAATAATACCTAAAAAACCCCAGAGCACTAGTAAGCACTGCCAGAACAAATGCTGTTCAAAGGAGCAGTATCAATTACAGACTGGTAGGTAGAAACCTTTCCAACAAAACCAGCTGCTCAGTCAGCAGAAAGTGTGCATCACCACTTGGATATCTCCAAGAAGCACATAGATTCTGGGAGGAATAAGCAGTGGTTTCAGTAAGCATCTTGATGAAACAATGTTTTTCAGCAAGTCACAAAGAAAGCCTAACTTTTTTTAAATGTATCTCCTGCATCTGGTACTGCAGTGGTACTCCACCAAGGGTGATGAGAGTCTGCTACTCAAAACTGTCCCTGTAATTTTAAATGCACACATGTAACTGCACTGTTAAAGAGCTGTGAGGCGTCACAACACCCAAGACACAACCTAGCTAACTGGTTTAAGCACCCTTTTCTTCTCACAGTCTCCTCCCTAGCCTTATCCCATGTAAACTGATTTTACCTGTACAAGGAGCATCTCCTACAATACTGGTCCTTTGTAAAAGTAACTAACAATAAAAAAACAGTGATACCAAATGGCTCCCTTTGCCGAAACCTCAGATCTGCAGCACACCCTGATGCAAGTTAGGCAAGTTCTATTCTGTCTTGTGTGGGTGTGTGTGTCAGGTCCAAGGCCCTAATGCAATCCAGAGCATTTGCAAAGAGCCTGATACCACACTGAGTGGCTCAAGGGGATGTGCTGCAGTTACTGAACCTAATAGCCACTGTGTACCAGGAGTTCAAGCACTTTCTAAGAACATCTGCTGTGAATATTACTTTTTCCTGCCTGCTGTCTTCAGAGTCTCACTGGAAATCTTGCCTCAAGAACAGAACGCCAAGCTGCTACTTCAAAGTGTTTCAAAATCCTCATGTACTTACATTTTTTATTTTAGAAAGAAATAATACTAAAAAGCTATTAAATTAATGAGAGAAAATTAGGCATTTTAGTGAAAAATAGCAATGTAGTAACAGTCATGCCACATGGTTTGCATTCCATGCCTGAATAAAGTGACCCTGCACAGACAGCCACAGCTCTCTGATGCGTGAGTGTGATACGAACCAACTGAACATAAGAGGAAAATCTCCTTCATAACAAACTGCACCAGCCTAAAAACAAATGCAAATTGCTGCTGAGTCATGCAAAGCAAGGCTCTGTGAATGCAGAAGTTGAAGTGAATCATGAAGAAATCAGAAAAGAGCTTTCAAGTTTTATAAAAATCCACCCAAACTACAAGAATATAAGACACTGGAAAGCAACAGGCATCTCACCTTTAAAAGGTCATAACTAGAAGGCTAATTGTTATTGGGGTCAGAAACACAGGATATGCCTAGCCTAGCTTTGACCCAAATCTCCCTTTCACTCTGTCCAGTGTGCTGAATATTATTACCTTTTTACTCTTCCTTCAAGCACAACAGGCCAGGAGCATTTATGCCTGCCACATAAGCTCCAGGATGAACATTCCCTCTATCCCATATCCACAGGAAACAGTGGAGCAGGACTGTATGGGGGCTTAGCCCATGGTTGGGGCAGGCAGGCTTTTGTTAACACAGGGTGATTTCTGGCAACCTGCTGCAAGTAAATATCTTAAAGCAAAGGAGTTACCAAAGTTGCAACAAAAAGCAAGTAGAGAAACAGAATTTCCCAGGACAATTCCCAGTATCTTCATGGGGCAATCACTCATCTCTGCTTAGGAAAAGGTAACATGGGCTGAAATCTGCTTGCTCCTACATATCAGTGGTCTTTGCCTGTCCTTAGGGACAGTGTCCAAGCTACAGGTAATCTTGTCAGCTAAATCTGGGTTCACTGGTACTCCTAAGTGTAAAGCATTTTGATATTATGGACACATAAATGACAGTATCAGCCAACTACCTCTGCACCAACACACATCAAGTGCTGTGTTTATACAATATTTAGGGCTCTCAAATTAAGTTGCTCGTGTTGCAGAGCCAATACAAGGCAAGGCAGGTTTATGGTTCTCTCCTGGGTTGTGGTAATTACAACACAGGAACTCTTCCATGCAGCCTTAGTAGCGCAAAAGTGCTCTGAGATCTTCTGGACTGAACCGTGTTATTTAAACATCAGCCACTCATTAGGAACAACCACAGCTCCACTTTTCAGCAGTTTTCAACCAGACATCAGACATCTGTGTATCATGGAGAAATGGAGGACTGCAAAGGTATATTTCAAGAGACTCTGCATACGAGAAGCAGCAGAATAAAACTGGAGGGTAAAACCTACCTGATGTTCTCTTCCATTGATACTCTCTAACGTGTCAAGAGGTGCTGAAACTATAGATACAAATACACATGGCCTGACAGACTGCAAACTGAGCACCAGGGTCCATGGCAGCACAAGTGACAACGGAGCTGACGCAGATGGCTACCACCCACTCTCTGCTTCCCCAGCTGCTCACCGGCCTGGGCAGCCAAAACAGAAACTGTCCCACCATCTCCAAGCCTGGCTGTGTGCCAGGATGCTTCCTGCATGCTTCACATCACTCAGGATGTCTGTCCTACCAGGAGCCACCACCAACCTGTGACTGCCTGTGAGCTGGGTGCTCAGTTCCCACCCCAGCTGTTTCTCTAATTACATTAAACACGCAGAATTCAGCTGCAGCTGCCTCAGGCTGCTTCCAAAAGGACTCTCCTTTTAATTAAAAATTCACTATTAAAAAGCATTAAATTGTGTAATGCAAATAATCCTCTAGAACTCATCTGTCCCAGCAGCTAATGACCAGCTTTGTCAGAGCAGTAACCAGCAGCAGGACAGTTAGCTAACAGGACAAGGCAGGCTGCTGTTCACCAGCCACTCAGAAACATGCTCTCCTTCCCTCCTCTCCCAAATCAGGCACACTGAGGTCACGGTATGCTGGACAGATACCAGCTTGCTGTGACCTCCCCAAACACACAGCACTTCACACCAACTGCAGCTCCAAAGCTTTGGGGAATGGAAGAGAAGGAGGATTTTTTAACACTCTGCTTCAGGAAGAACCAAGGTGCTGCAGGCTCTGCAAAGAAAGACAAGGAACGGTGCTAAGGAGTATGAAAAGGCCCACAAGCACAGAGGTGGGGTTCCTGCCCCCCTTACCATTGTTCTCACTGTAACCCTTTTAACTCTGCAGCCCTAAAAAATGAGGCTAAGGCAGTGCCCAGTTGGGAAATTCCCCTATGCACAGAAATTCACAGCCTAGAAAGGAGCTGCAGGGAGAACAGTACCTTTCCTGTTAAGAAATCTGTCTGTCTGCAGAGGTAAAAAGCAAAACTAAAAAGAAAAAGAAATCTCACAAAGTATTTTTAAAAAACACTTCAGTGCCAAGTAATGTTATTTTTCCTTTGATTTTATAATGTCTGTATTGAAAAGCTGAAGTTCAGCACATGATACATAATATTTACAATGTCCTACTTAAACATTAGATGAGCCAAAAGAGTGCATTCATATGAATATTTCCTGCACTATTGATAACAGTGCAATCACAACCATCCAGAATTGTTATTAATAATTTCCTATTAGCCAAATAGTAGATAAGCAAAGTAGTTCTGATAACCACTAGTATTATATGAGAGCTTTTTCTAAAAACACCCATAATAATAACAAGCCAACCTGACTAGTGTCTCAAAGAAAATATGGACAGAACACCCACTTACTAAAATTAATAAAACACAAATAGTGGCCACGACGAATTTCAGATCTCTCATAGAATGGTCTGCATCTTGGCATTTCTGCCATCAGGGATGAATCCATGCAGGCAGGTGTTCTGTCTGCCACCCCCAAACCTTGCTGTGTGAACCTAATGTTCTGAATTCGTGCCTCATGCTGCCCAGGACAGCCATGAACCCTGGGCACGGACGTGGGCTCCTTTCCCAAGGCTGGCTGTGGCCTGCAGGCCTCAGGCAGAGGGAACCCAAAGGAGGCTCCCCCCATTCCTCAATGTGTTGCAAAAGGGAGGAAGTGGGCGAATTCTCCTCTGATTTCTGCAGTACCTTTGAGTGTACCAAATCAGGCCCTCATCCCACTATTTATTTTTTAAGGGATTGCTTGCATACAGGTAAATCTCACAGCTAAACAGATGAATAATAGAATCCGAATATGTCTCTAGTACAGACCAGAGAGACGTACAGAATAAATATCCCCTGGCAAGGAAAAAAATGCAATTATTATTCTACTCCCAAACTGAGGTGGATGATGGAGAAATGTTTTTCTTAAAACTACAGGAAAAGCTATAGGAAGAAGTGGCAGTAAAAGAAGAAAACATGCAGAGGTAAATAATAGTGAAAGAATTAACAGTGGAAATCAGAATGAGAAATGAAAAGGTGGACTGCCTGCGGTTTTGGGGAGCATTCTATCAGGCAAACATGCATGAGCGCTCACCTAAGTCTCTAACTGTGCAGAGACTAGAAATAACAAGTGGTAACTTGCAGCTCAAAGGCTCAAACTTTATAGCAGGAACTCACTTCAGCTCATAGTCTGTTTGAGGGATTTGTGAGTGTTTGTTGGTGGGTTTTTTTCTTTTGGCGAGGTAGGAGGAGAGCAAGTTAAAGGCACAAGTCCAAGAATATTATTGGTTGACCTCTTAGGAAGCTCAGCAACTTGCTGTTCTCTCAGCCAGCCCCATGACACTTCCAAGGAAAAGGTGCTCACTAACTGAGAAAGTCCCAAAGCATAACTCTTACTACAAGGTCTCTTTTCCCCCTACTTCACCTTCCCCATACTATCCCCTCTCTGCACCAGAAGCAGTCCCCTCGCAATAGAAATGGCAGAGCAGCATATTTAAACAGCCAGCCATGGAAGCATGGGAGCATCCCACTTGGAAACCACTGACTATCCATAGGGCAGCAATCATGGCCAAAACACTGGAGAATCCCCAGCATTTTAACTATTCTTTGCACATCAAATCCTTTCTGTCCCAATTGCAAAGGCAGTCTGGATGCCTGCAGCCAAATGAGAACAAGGAAATCTGCTGTTTACAGCAAAACACAGCCCACGGTTTTTTTTCTTGTTCACTAAGGAAGCAGTTCAAATCTCTTGTTAAGGAAAAGGTGATAGGAAAACATTCCAAATGGCAGCAGGGGGGAAATACTGAAGGCTTCGTTATCAGGACTAGTATCTTGAAATGAGGAATGAGTGAACCTGAAGTTGTGGCTGATACCACCAGGACAATAAATCCAGCATTAAGTCTGCAGACACGGTCCATGCACCCTGTTTCCCACAAAGGTTCATTATGAGCCTTTTGGGATTCTCCAGCTGGGCTGTACACAGAAGCACAGAATCTTTCTTTCTATCTTTGCTCCACTTCACACCTCAATTGTAATCATTTAAGGGCACACAAACTGAAGCCCTTTTCTTATACACATCCATCAAAATCACTCCCACAACTCAGAGGTACTAGGAGGACAGACCACTTGTCGAAGGAAATAAAACTCAACTAGGTCAAAAGAAATTCTTCTAATTCACTGGAGATTTCTATACTATTTTGTTCCCATTTTAAATAAGGATATGTCCAAATTTGTGGTTTTATGCTGAGAAAAGCCAAAGGATAGAAGTTAAAATAAGAAGAATTCAGGTGCAAGTATATTTTGGAGAAGTCTGAAGTAGGAAAAACCTGAAAAAGCAATAATTCTGATAGATGCTGAGGACAGCATTTCACCACTGCTGTAAATTCCCTCAAAGAAATTAACTCTGAGGCAGTTCAGCAGAAGATACAAAGACAGAAATCAAAAAGAATTTGGCTCTGGCTTTTGAGCTACTACCAACCTCTCTTAAAATTTTTTATTATTCTAGACCTAAGCGCACACCGTTCTTCAGAACAATGGGCTGCCATGAGCTGGGGCACCATAACCAACCAGAAGTGCTCAGTTCCAACTATGAACAAAAGATATTCAAGAGCTACTTTTGTAAAATTGGGTTAAAAATACCTAAGAAAGAGTACAGTTCAACTGGTGACAAATCCAGAGAAGAGGGACATATTTAGACTGCCATAACAAAGAAAATTTAGGAGAAGGGCAATGCCTAACAACACAGTGGACAAAATCCACACACAGAGCAGACGTCTGCTCTGTATACAAGTCACAACCCTACCTTTGCAGGAGAATGCCAGAAGAGACTTTTCAAAACTATGCATGATGATTTTGATCAAATTTTGCATCAGTATTGCCTTGGGAGTCCTAAGACAGGAAAGTTCACATTCAACACTTCTCTGAACTTCGTATTTGCAGGAAGATTTTGGGGTTCCCAGCTCTGTCACTGCTTTAAACATTTGATGGGTAGCAGGAAGCATTGGAAAAAAAAGAATGTTTCACAAGGCAGTGTCTGCAGTGGATGAACTACAGGACTTAAAAATCAAATTCAGTTTTTCAGACTGAGTAAACTTTTCAGCTAAGGAAAAGACCGAAAGAGCTGTTCCTGTAAGCAGGAGTTGATATTCAAGACACTAAGTTTAGCTCTGATCTTAGCAGTTGCCCAAGTTTCAGTGGCACAATCAGCAAAGCATCTGCATATGACGGGTCAGGGCTATGAGCATTCCTAGAGAAATCTGCCTCTTTCCAGCAGAACAGCTGCATCCTTCTCTTCTACATGTTCACAAATACATCCATGTCTAATGTCACAAGATCTATACCTAAGTGAATCACTGGAACACTAAGTTGTTCTAGAAGTGGAATTTCCCACAGAGCCATAGCTCTGGCCAACTTCCACAGGCACTTTATCTCTTTATGGACAGTGGGGTTTTAATGATGTTGTCTTCTGCCTCTTTTACACACCCATATCCTCAGTAATGGGTGCTTTTTTTTTGGAAAAAAAAAAAGCAAACAACCAGATCACTGACTGATCTCTGTCCAATTCTGCTGTGTTTGATGACCATGGCTGGCAAATAGCTCTCTGGGCCAGAATGCAAAGTTCTCTAGAAGTCGTTAGGAGGAAAAAGAACAAATTAAAATTTAGGGAAAAAAGTTCTTCCTCTACTGAAATCTGACCAGCTATAAAGACACATTCAATATCATGAGTTGGAAATCAGAAGAAAATTGCCTCAAGTCAACTTTCTTTTGTCCAGACGAAAAAACCTTTATTGCAACACCAAGCTTTCAGAAGGATTACTCCACTGTGATTACCTTGGCCATAATGTGCATCTAAAGACAAGCCAAACATACAACTGCAGAGCCAAAGCCTGTAATCAGGGCTGAGATTTGATGAAGGCATGTTAGGATAACTCAGAAAGCAGTCATTTCACAAAAAGCAACAGCAAATGGAAATATCACTACTACTTTGTATGTAGAGAAATCTTTATTTTATCAGAGTAGCAGTGTTAAGGTCAGTGCACTGCAGTCCAGAATCAACTGTCCTGTAGTAAATGCATAAAACCACAAATTCAACAACAGGCTTGCTTTATATCACGTCTACAGGCAAGAGAAAAGAGCAGACTGCCTCACAGAGTTCTAACTTTCAGTCTTCTGCCCCAGATTCACTGCAGGCTCAAGTCCTTGTAGAAGAATGGGATTTGCTGCAACACAGTTGGCAACAAAAACAGTAACAAAAAAAGCTGAAATGGAAAGCAAGTGCAAAATCTGCAGAATTCTTTATGGTTTGTGCAGTGTTACTCACACAGCTCAGACTGAAGCAACAAACCAAGTACTCACCCAGGAGAGTTTACAATATGGAATGCCAGTAACTAGGTGATTACTAACTGCTAATACACATTTAGAGGAAAAAAACCCCACTGTATCAGAACAACATGTTTCCCTTCTATGACAACATAACAAGTCCAAGGAACATGGAAGCAGCAGTGCATGTAGCATCTGGACTTCAGCAAGGCTTCTGACAGCATCTTACAAGCTCTTTCCTCAAGCAATTAAGAAAAAATGTGTATTCAAAACTAGCTGACAACAGTATATACAACTCATTGAAAAAATACCCAAAATTGATTGCTGTCAAACTGGAACAATGTATCAAGGATATCTTCAAGAGTTTGACTGCAGTCCAACAGTATTCAAGTGTTCAAGTAACTATCTACACGATGCAATATATGGCATTGTTATTAAAGCCCACGTTACTGTGGGAGCTGCAACCCTTTTACACTATCAGAAGATAAATCAAAATGGTTTTGACAAATGTGGAGGGGGAGTCCACAGACTGGATTTCTTCCTGTCTTTTTTAATAAAGACAAAGGTAATATACAGTTCAATAGGAATCCTCATTTATACAAGATGGAAAAATTATTTGCTTGCCAGAAGTTGTGCAGAAAGTAATCTGGACCAATAAAGTGTCAGAAAACAAATGTGCATCAACAATATATTTAAATGAAAAGCTTCAAAGGCTGTTGTACAAAACAAACATCTTTGGTGGGACAGGTGAAGCAATTCTTTCCCCTCTGGACAGCACTGACATGACCTCAGTTAGAATCTGACGTCCAGTTATGGGCATCGCATTTCTAGAAAGATACGAAGCAACTGGAGAGAGTCCAAAGAAGGAGGAGGGGGAAAAGAAGAAAAAAAAGACTAAAGGTCTAGAAAACATGACATATGAGAAAAGATTGAAAGAACTGGGTTTGTTTAGTCTAAAGAAAAAGACTAAAAAGAGACATGATAACAGTCTTCAAATATGTAAAAGATTGTTACAAGAAAGAAAAACTACTTTCCACAGATACTCCAGATAGAATTAGAAACAACAAGCTAAGAGAACAGCAAATTATGTTTTTAATGTTTAACTGACAGAAAAATGAAACATTTGAAAGACTGCCACCAGGGGCTATGAAAGGATTAAAGGTTTTTAAGTACAAACATGCCTGGAACCAGCCAGGTATAAAAGATTTTCACAGGACTGCTGAATGAACCATATGACTTCTTGAAGTCTTATTCAATGCACTTTGATTCTGTGTTGTAGGCATAAAAATTAATTCCCTTCTTTTAATTTGTAAGTACTCATTGAGTTGACAATGACTGGTTCCTTTTTTTAAAAGAAAAACTGTTCTTTCTAAGAAGACAAGACAGTCTCTGTAGAAAATGCAAGGACCACTGACATGCCCCCAAACTGTCTTTTCCAAAGCACAAGAGAACAGGAGACAAGCACTGCCACTCATTACAACTCTAGAATTGAACCAGGAATATGATACATTTCTCTATCCATTTTGTTTACTTATAAGAGTGGTTTTTCTTCTGTTTATAAGATTTATTCTGTGAGAGGTTTGGAAAGAAAAGATGTGAGAAATTATAGAAAGGAGAGATGATGGAAATGAAGTTAAGGTCAAAGCACAAAGTGACATCACCTACTAAACTAAGTATAGCAAGTCTTACAGGGCAAATGAAATGCAATAACTAGAGTTTTAGTCACTTTGAATACTGCCAAGCAATAAATTTACTGGCTAATATATTCATCAGTGCAAATTACTGCAGAAGGTGGCCCCTGCTCTTCCCCTCAAGCCGTACCTACACCACAACTACACTCAGATGCAAGAAAGCTCTTTCTGATGAAAGGCTGCTGCTACAGAACTTTGCATTATGTGGGGTCCTGAGGTTGTGGAAATTGCTTGTTTATCACATATGGAGTAGAGTACAAATGCCAGTCCATGGGGTATGCTCTAAGGTACCTTTCCAGGCCTTCAGAGGACAGGAGCAAATGATTACAAAGCTGAAAGTCAAAAGACCAGAGAGATACCCTTTAAGAATTATCTCCACTGACTGAGTTATACAAAAGTAATAGATCATAGTTGTCCCAGGCATGGCTATTTAACTGTGGTTTGGTTAGAAGTGGCAGTTCGGTATTTCTTAATGTTTTCTTAAATAAATTTGCTCAAATCAGATTGTAGCTAGGATCCTAGAGGCTTTATTTATTTAAAAAAGCTAAAAAGGGGATTATTAATGGTCCAAGCTTCCATGGTGCTTTGGAACTAGATAAAAATCCATGCCCTCTCTCTACATTTCAGTAAATAAGGTTTTTTTTAATACTGTGCCTTATTTTGCCTCTTTCTGTATTTTTAGAGAAACTATCCCCTTTGCTCCAGTACTCTTTTTTTTCCTTCAATATTGGCAATTTGGTTTTGGTCTCTTGTTTTCAGAATAAGTGGCCATTGCAATGAGAAGAGCTGAAGTATTATCCTACCCTCCTTTAACTTTGGGCACGTCTCTGAATACAGCATTTAAACTGATGTGTCAGTAAGGGCCAAGGCCAAACAGAAGATGGATGTGGGGAAAACAAACACACCACCTCACTCCCATTGCAGAATGTCAGATGAGCAGACAAGAGTCATGCATCACCCGAGGAGCAGGGACAGCTCTGCAGGGGTGCGCAGGTGGGAACATGGCACTCCTTGGTGAACGTCTCGGTCAGGATGCTAAGGAATGGGACAGAGCTGGATGCAGAATTTGTCAGAGAGACAAACTATAGAGGTGATTTCAACAGGCAACTTTGATGAGCTGTTGTGAACACTCAGAACACATCTGTTCTCTTAAGCTCATGCCAGCTGAGACACATTGCTACTCCTGTCTCACCCCCACCCCTCTGAGACCAAGGAAGTTTACCAATATTTGGATGCTTCAGAAGTCGGCAAATTCGAGCTTCACGTTCCAGTTTCTGGTGATCTGAAAGAGAATAAGAAACAAGGTGTTAAGCACCACATTTGAAATAAGCTCTTGCTCATATTCAAGAGAAAGGAACACAGTGATCCAGCAGACATCCCGAAGGCTGGGAACTGCTGGAACACGACTGTCTCCCAAAACTTCACAGGCATTTCAGGTGAGGGCTATGCAGCTGCAGCTGCACAAGGACTGCTGCTCCCACTACAGAGCCAGCACTAAACTGGTATTGCATCCTTGGATTCAAAGTGAGTATCTGCAGAATGAAAGGCACGGCTCTTCCATCAGCTTCTCAAATATTCAAAGCCACTTCTAGTGAGACACCTTCTGGGAGGTATCTTTTCTCCAAGGCTGGAGAGTTGGAGGAAAAGTCTCAGAAGAAATAACGTAAAAGGGGAAAAGGAACTGCTTCCACTCCAAATAAACACTGCAAAAGAAGGGCAGAGTAGGAGGGAGAAATGCACAGCTCCTGCTAGTGCACAGCCATCATATGAAGTAGGGAACTCTGCCAGCTTCAGTGAACTGTAAAGGTAACCATACTTCAGTACCCGTGGACAGAGTCACTGCTGAAATGCTGATCACGCACTTAGAAATCTCCAGGCAAGAAGTTCTGCCCAAATGCTAAGTATGCTTATTGCAGCCCAAAGGTAACATCAGTTCAAGCACGACATTCATCTGGATTAAAGAAAAATATCAGGAAGAGTAAAAAATGGTTTCTCTTCCCATGTGCGAGTTCAAGGAAAGGAGAAAGAGTTATAGCAGCTTTGCCTTTCTCAGCCAAGAAACAGGGGGCTTTTTAGCCACTGAGACCTTTCACTACAGCAGTGGTTGTCTCCTGAATTTATACTACAACATCCCCATCTTGTCCTGTGAAATGCTCACACTGGACAAGCACAGATTGGCTGAAGGAACTGAGGGAGACAAAAATCTAGGCAGCCCTGGCAGCTGCTAAAATCTAGACTTTTGTGGACACAGATGCCTAGAACAAGACAAGTAAGAACTTCCAGTCCTTGGACTTCCCATTCCAGCCATCTAAGGAACATAGTGAAGGGAAGTAGCAGTGCCTGCCCACTCTTGACATTTCCTCTCTAGCAGATCCTCAGCAGAGGTGAGACTCTGCATCCCTGTGACACACAGCCTTTCACACGAGTATGCAGGACCCTTGGCTGGTTGGACTACCCAGAGGCAAATCACTGGTAGGAATGCAGCACCCTTTGATTTACAGGAATCCCACTAGAGACCCGCTTCAATAAAGTGCATTACTGCACTGCATTACACTTCCTGAAAACTGCCTGTTCAGCTCCTTGGTCTCTGCATCATCTTCCCTTCTCTCTGTAAAGGAGGCTTTGGGCAACTGTTCTCTTATCCATGAGTAGAAGACAGAGACTGAGCCAAATCTCAGCACAGAACACTATTCTCTCCCAGCCTGGGAATAGAAGCTCAGGGTATTGCACAATTCCTGTCTTCTTTTCCACTGCTAAACTATAGAAAATGTCCCAATTAATACTTTGTAGGGCTGAGATGTGCTTACATCCTCATCTGCTATTGTTCAGGGATGGGGGAAGGTAAATTACTGCTTTCATCTCTCCTTCCTTCTCAGTCCTGGAAATTATTGTTGTTGTTGCATATATTTTAAAGTTCTATGCCAGAATCACTCTCCAATAAATACCAGGCAGCAAGAAAGCCTGGAGAGCTTCCATGCTCCTCAGGCCTTGGTGCAGTGCAAGCACTTTCTCACCTGCATTGGTCTGGAGGGGTGGGAGTGTCTTGGCTTTCCTTTTAGTAGCATCTCTCACAAATGAAGTTTTGCAAAACACAGTTGCAAATTAACAGACAGTGCTGCACACTCTACACTCAGGACAGATTCTCACAGCAGGACAACAGTTTAAGATAAACTATCCACAGTCTGCTTGCATGTTTCGGCCTTGCAAATTCCCTACTTTCCCTCCCAACTCTACTTCAAACTCCTACAGAAGGGGATCCTTCATCCACCCAGATCACATTGCCCTCATGCACAGCTATACATGCTGAGAATCTGTTCCCAAGTACAAGGACACAGAGAAGCAGACAGCAAAAACAGCTGAGCAAAGGGGGAAGAAGAGGCAAGAGCTCACCACGTGCTACTCAGCTACCAAGTCCTGACAGTCAGGACAGACAGCTGACAGGAGCAAGGCTCAAACAAAATGACATAACCATCAAAATGCCATAGGAGATGTAAATCAAGAGCAATTGCTCCCCTGAAATCCTACACCATCGTGCAGAGGGAGGGGAGTTGGCAGGGCAGCTAGTGTTCATGGGCAGCAGCCACACCAGAACTTGTGACAAGAGATCACCACCCCACACCCCATCCCTCCAACACCACACAGCCTGGCCAGAGACCAGAGGAGGAGTACAGCACTCCGGTCACAAGGTACAGGAAACTATTTCTGGTCGGGGGGAAAGCATACCACACTCTTCTGTCTCCAGGGCAACAAAACAGGCCAACTCAAGCACAACTCACAGAGAAAAAGCACACTCCAGCCCCGGGAGAAGCAGCCCGCAGCAGTCAGCCGCCACAACTGAGAGCAGCAAAAGGTCAGGCTGGGAGGTTTTCTGCCGCAAGTCCTAGAGGATCACAGCTCCTGTTCCTGCAGGATGACTCGTCCTGTTCCAGGCAGCACCAGCACACAGCCCAACCAGTGACTTGAGAAACTCTCCCCTACCCCATCCCCAAAGGTCTTGATCACCTGGTGGCCTTTGGCACGGTGAAAACATTTGACTCTCATCAAATCAGCACTAGAGTTAATTTGGTACTTGTGGGGAACAACCTGGTACCTAAATGCGTAAGGAATAAAAACAGAACCTCAATTTTCTACCTTACTCTGGTCTAACAGAGATTATTCCCAGTAGGAGACAAAACATCCAAAATTTTTTGAGTCCAGCAGAGCAGTGAATGGGTTGGCTTTAACACTTTTCTCATACAGGGTCTCTCTGAACTTTAAAATGCAAAGTAGTCTTATCTATATTAAAATAACAATGAAAAGATTCCTTACTTACCAAGAGCTTGCAAAGAAATAATTTCTCCTCCCTCTCCCCTAAAGATAAAACTTATTTCTGCAAGTCATTTGTGGAGTAGAGGTGTTTATTCCTAATGCACAGTGGAACCACACCTCATAGCTAACAGGAGCACAACAACACATCTGACCTACCTTACAGGATTCTAGGTCTGGGACATTGGGCCTATTTCCCACCTTTCACAAAATTGTGAAATTCAACCAGTAATTTCCATAACTTGCCTAAAATGAAGTATATCCTTTAGAAAACACAAGGGTTCACATTCAAGACTTCAAGTGATAAATAAAGTCATACACCCACAGAAATTACTCTAACTGTTAGCTATCCTTCCTGTTAAAATTCGGCACCGCTGTTCCAAGTCTGAATTCATCTACCTCCTGCTTCCAAATATTGGATTTCATTAAGCTCTTTTCCTGCTACGTTACAGAGCTGTCTAGCCCTGAACAATAGCTGATGCTTAAAACTTAAGTACAGGATATTACAAACACTCATCTAATATTCATTTACTGTTTTCCAGCCAAAAAAAAAATCTTTCTATTTGGAAAATTATTCTATCTGCAGTCTGAAGCAATGACTATCTACACAGACAGGAAAGTGCAGTCTATGTATCTCTTTTGTACCAAAACTTAAAATGTAAATGCTTAAGAAGATGGTGCTTAAGAACAAGAGAAAATTTACTTGTGTTTGATACACAAACGAAGGTGTGAGTATCTATTTATCTTTATCAGTCCTTTATATATTATGATTTTTGTATTTCTGTTCAGCATGTAAACCTACATTTAACCTAAGTACCTTCAAGATCCTTGCTCTGCAAACATAGCGCTGTCACTCTAGTGATGTTACTGCTGGGTTTCTTTAGAACATACCTGATGAGAAAATGCCTTTTAAAAGAACTGGCATTTCTTTGGGATGGGTTTTGATTTGGCTAGGGATTTACTTAAATAGAAAACAAGAATGTCTGTGTCAACATAATTTTTAAGAGTTAAGGACCTACAAAAATGAAACTGCTCTATTATACACAAACATGCAGTCCACTCACTGAGGTAGGACTCCTCATGCACAATGGATGGACAGAAACAGCTGTGCACAACTAGTAGAGTCACTACTGTAAAAAACTAACTGGGAAAGTTAAAACAACAACCCTGCCTGAGTACAGAAGACAGCAGACCAAAATCATCATAGTTTGTCCTGATTTTTCCAAAATGCATCCAATTTCAGCAGATACTCAGGATAACTTGATGCTAAAGAAAGGTGTACCCAAAAGAGATAAAAACCAAAATGCAGACAGCTTTACTTCACAAACAACTGGCAATCTCCAGCAGAGTGTAGAATATGACTGGTTTTATATTGATGCACATTTCTTACTCTTTGCTAAGGAAATAATTTTATTGTCTGACCTGTTCTGTCTGACACCCCAAGGATGCGGTGGCAGAGATGGATGAATAATATGAGACAAAATTTCTGGGCTCCATTTTTATCCAGGAAATAGCTCCCAGTTTTCTACTGTAGGCACTACATGCATGGCTGCTTTGCAGGAGGTCCATCCTCACCAGGTCTTTCTCCTTCAAGAGTACCTGAGACTTGGAGAACATTTTCAGACACAGACAGGGTACAGGATATCTACAAATCCCAATAGTCTAGAGCTGCCAAGTGAGAACATTTACATAACAACAAAAACAAAAAGATTAAGAAAAAGGTCACTGTGCCTAATGAGCCTGTTAGGAAGCTATGTGAGAAGAAGGGGCTGCCAGGGAAGCAGAGGGAGCCCTGTCTGCATGAAGCTGAGGTATGCTTGTGAGAGGCAGAGCCTGGAGAACGACACCTACCACAAAGCCAAAAAGGAGCTCAGTCCCAAGCAGGGAGAGTGAGGGCCAAACCCGAGCCAGGGAGCAGGAGGAGCTGTTTGGGTGTCAGGTGCCAACACTGCCACCCTGCACTGGCAGCACAGCACGAGATCCCCCGACTTCAGACAGAGCTGTGATGCCCTGAGTGACTCCTGATCCCAAGAGACGCACAGAGAGGATCTGTTTCACCTATGGGCAGCTGCCATGTGAACATGCTCTCCAGCCACAGCGTTGCCACAAGCTCCATAGAGGATCAATGGCCAGGGAGGTTGAAAGAAGTGCTCTTTATGAATCCCATCCCCTCCATCTGCCCAAGGAACACTGAAATTTATTGTTCTAGGAACAAATGTACAAAAGCACACCTATTTCAGGTCATTCCCTCTTCTGGCAAGAAGAAGTAGAAGTCAGCATTAAAAACTAATTGAAATACTGATAAAAACCAAGACTTATCAGTAAAAGTGATGAATTTCACACCTACCAGAAAACAAGGTGTGAAAACTGAATTCGAACATACCTTCTTCAGCAAGTATTAGAAACACAGCACTATTTTAAAATGATTCCATGTGCAAAGAACTACATCCACTGCAGCATTTACTGGCTTACTTTACCAAACTTGCAGTTATACTGAGGTCTTGTGGCTAAAGCTCACTCTTTGTTTAGTATACCTGCCTTAAGAAAGGAAAAAGGAGCAGGGGATAACTTTTAGCAGCGTAAATTTTAGCCAGTTCAGTGAAAAGGCAGATTCTTTCCTTAAGCAGTAAAAAGAAGTATGAAGAAAACTAACGCTTAGATGTGAATCAGCTCTGTGGTAAGAATCTGTCATGAAGAAAAAAAAAGGTGTTCCTCCCTTTACAAATGAATAATCTTCCTATTCTCAACTGGAATATACAATCTGGCTGCTCCATACTGCAGTCTACCTGTCTTCATCTATGCTCTGTCCTTGCTGTTAAAGGAGGCTTGCAACTATCATTCCTATGGGAACACATTCTAGATTACATTTCTGAGAATGGGAAGAGTCCGGAAGCAGAATCAAACTCAAAGCAATAAATTCAGTTTGATTGCTGTCATCATGCCAATTCCGGGAGACAGTCAATTGGTGTCAGCTGCTAAGATATCATTTGAGCTGCTTCAAGACAGAAATCGAATTTACATCAAATACATTTTGTAGTGTGAGACTAGTCTGAACCTTCAGGTTCCTTCATGCTTGTTTAAATTTAAACTTCCTCTCTGAAACATTCCCAGCAAAAGAGAGTTAGCTCCCTCATCCTGCACTTGAAAACACAGACTTTTCCACATATTCTCTTATTTTTTCCAGCAAGACTGTACTACAGAACTGAGATGTCTCAGCATTTGCAACAGGGTAGCAGAGGACAGTATGCCATGCCACACCACACCACCACCTTAAACAAGGATACCAGCAAATCTCAGACTGATACCATTTCCCCGTCTGTAGAATTAGTAGAAATAAACAAAAATCATCCTAAGCCTTAGGAATGACCAGAGGCCCCCATCGATTCAGTATATATATTTCTGACAAGAGCTAAGAGCAGATGCCTAAGGAAAAATGCAAAGAAAATAAGCATATCATGACCCCTCCCTCCCTCCCATTTTAGTGTTTCTACATTGTCATTTCAAAGACCAGCTAAAATTAATAAACCAGGAGCAGCACACTACTGCCACTGCAGGCAACATTCCTGAAAGCCAGAGTCTGTTTTCCAGCCTCTTGGGGCAGAATGACCCCAGTGCCACGATGTCCCAAGTGCGAGGGTGGAGGGGCTCCCACACCCAAACAGCACCTCCAGCATCTCTGCTGTAGCAACGGTGCAAGAGTCACAAAGTCACCAAGGAGAAGACACGTCTGGAGCCAGCATGTGAAGATGAAAGAGCAAAGTTCCACTTTTCTCAGCCAGTCAAAGCTACAGAAACAAGACAGTGGCAAAATCCTCATCACTTGCCTTCAGCTACAGACATAAGGAGGCGGTTCAAGTGCCAAATGACACAATAAACAAATACAAGATTTCTTTCAAGAAATGCCGGCAAACATATTTTCTGAAAGCCTTTCCTCCTGTAAAACCACTAACATTAACACCTTGTAACAGGCTTTTCCCATGCTCTTGCAACTTCCCAGAAACAAACAACTCCACATGTAAAAGTGTAATACAACCCCTAACAGTACATATACACACAGATCTTAAAGACAACCTAAAGTCCACACAGTTGGTCACAAGCTCTGTTTACAAGCGCTAGTATCTGTGAACTCCTTGGTATTACTGTACTTGAAAACAAAATGAAGCAAATTAAAAGGAACAAACTATATAAACTCAGCACAGTCTCCACTTTTCTGTTCAAGTAACACAGAAATTAGACTTTGAACACCACAGAGTAGAAGTCAAGATGGTTTAGAGTAATTCTATTTGTTTCTCAAACAAGCACCCTTAGGAGTGGCAATTTATTCTCTTTTCCTGCATTTCATTACCTTGTACTTACCTTGCAAAGATAATCTGACTGAAGCCAGATATTAATATGTATAGACCAGTGGCAAAAGGCAAAAAGCTATTAAAAATACCTAAAAGAGAAGATCTTTTAAAAAGTCATAGTGTGCACCTTTGACATTGCACTTTCTACACCTAGTGTCACTCAGAGCTGCCTTTTCTATTCACATGTATATTTTTCAGTTTATCAGCTAACAACTTGTCCAATTTTTTCTTTGGATTAGCCAGCAGGTGGACCTGGTAAGGGAAAGAGAATTCCTATCCCCTTGTTTTCGACAGGAACACATACCCTAAGTATTACCTACTGTACACCTCGTAAAGCAAACAAGCAGCACACTGATGTGCACATCAAGAGGAAGTGGGGAGCTTGGGCTCTCACAGCCACCAGCAACTTTCCAGGAACTTCAACAGTCACAGGAGGTCAAAATCAGTGAATCAGCACAGGCTCGCTGCTATAGGTGAGAGTGATCTCTGTTCCAATTAACAATGTGAGCAGACTAAATGTGCTCAAGCCTAACATGCCATTCTTTGCCTACAGAGGCACAGATAAAGCCATTTGTGTGTTTTCACTACCGCAGAGAAAATTCACTTAGGTTCTTGCCTGTGGAATATGTCACAGGTTGACCAAAGGCAGCATTGCAAAGCAACATGAAATATAAATGCATGTACATTTGGGAAGGGGAAGGAGCAAGCATCCCAGCCATTCACTGCAGACGTAGTCCTTGGCTTTAAACTTGAGATAGAATCTGGGCAAGGGAACTCCTTCTGACCTTGCTGCAACACTCAGAGAAGCATTTTGTAAACCCCTTCATGAGATATCCCTCCACAAAATACACTGACCCCTCCCCACGAGCCACAGGCTCCTGCAGCTCCTGCTCTTCAGGCTGTTTCAAAAGCTTTACTGTCCCCAGTCTTACTCAGCAAAGTGCAATGAGCCAAGTAGAGCCCAGTGGATTCAGCCAGAAGCCTCGGTGTCAATGCAGTCACTGACAAATGAGCCAGCAGCATGACTGCATTAGGAGAGTGGAGGATACCTGCCTACAGAGCAACTGACAGAGGCCAAAGCACCACTGAGGTGCCAGTTAGAGTCTTCAACAAAATCTGACATGACATACATCCCATCTCATGTACAAGCCCTGTTTGTGGTCCACATTCCTCAGGGCATATCAGTCCCTCTTGCTGGCAAGATAAACATCTCTCCATCTCCTCAGTCACCCTTCCCATGCTGCCAGTGGGATATACAAGGCCTGTGCCAACTCCACTTTATTCTGCTTTATTATTATCTGCTTTTTCCATCAACTATTTACTTTAGTTGCTAAAAACCAATGAAGAATTTCCAAGTGCCTCTGGCTTGAATTTCATTCCCCCTCTTTTTCCCTGCTAACCATCGGTTTATTTAATGCCACCATCATGGATGCAAGTCATAGAAGGAAATACCCTTCCAGGTTTGGTGGTGAATGGGTGGGAAGGAAATGTTTCACCTCAGAGGTTGCCTGCAAAGCTGTGTACTAGATGAACACCCACAGCCATGAAGTTGGTACCTACAGTCTGCTGCAATAACTAAGAATTCTACAAACTGACCATTAAAATTACCCATCATTCATCAACTCCATCCGTTCCATTGGCTACTGCAAAGAATGCCATTTCTTGCTTTACAAACCTCTTCCTTGCTCAAGGTGGGATGGAACACAAGGAAAAACAGTGCTGCAGTGGGAGGTACTGGCAACCATTCCTGCAGCAGCACATTGAAGCTCCCCTCTGAAGCAATACATCCTCCAGCTGACAACAACAAAAATGCAGCCACCTTCCTCCTAATCTGAAGCAACGGAGATCACCAACCACAAATGTTGTCAGGCTGATAGAAGCATAGCAAAGGGCATCAATTCTTTTATTTTATCTGCTGTGGCCAGGAGGCATTACTGCACCCATCACAGCTCTGGCACAGGAAGAAATGTGGTGCAATTGCACACCCCCTAAGAATGCTGGCCAGCCTGGCACATTCGGGGCATTTGCTTGAAGGTCCCTACTAAGCGTGTGGTGAGTGTAACCGCTTATTTTAGCTCTTCTTGGGCATATTAGCTTAGTGTAATTTAAAAAGCTTCGGAAAACCTACATCCCGCAGAAAGGAAGAACTGTGGGGTACAAACACAACTAGCAAAATGAATTACATTTTCAAAACAGAAGATGCTGAGCTCCCCAGCTGTGAATGGTCAAATAACTTCCCTTTCTTGCACCAAACAGCAAAAATGACTACAACTCCCTGTCACGGTCATTTCAGACTGTGTATCTTGCAAGAAGACCTTCGGTTCAGAGTACTTGTGCAGCCCAACTCTCAAAACACAGCCCCCCACAGCACGTGCAACAGAGCCCTCCCTTTCTTTGTCCCTGCCCCAGATGCAGAACGCCCACCTCCTTCCCCTGGTAAAGCTGTGGTTCAGCACATTCTCCTCCATTTTGTCTCCCGCTGCTTGCACTTTCCTTGCAGCCCCACAACCTGCAGTACCACATCCCCCCGGTTTCAGCAACTCGGCAGGGAGACATCCCCCTTCCCTTCGATGGCAGCCCCAGCTGCACACAGGGCAGCCCCAGTCCAGTTCTCCCATCCTTTGTTTCCCATCTGCAAGGGCACCATTTTTTTTTAAACTGCATTTTACAAGTAAATCACGTGCTCAGCTGCTAGTTTGGGTGCAGAGCCAAGAAACACTCCGGTGTATGGGGGAAGGGAACTGATGTATTTTGTTTCATGTGACCAGCTTACCAGAAACTTCACTGAGACCAAGAGCAGATCCTCCACCCACAACCCTCCTTCACCACAGCCCCTTCCCCCAGACACAGCAGAGGTGCAGAGCAAATGCACAACAGGAGAATCTGGCAACTCCCATGACTACAGCCAACCATCAAGTCCAAAAAGAGGTGGGACACCAGCTCTGCATCCCAGCGGATCCACTGAAGGCATACATTCAAGGAGCTCATCTCTCCTACAAAGGCTATGGCTCCCACACAGAGAAAGGGAGAAGTTGTGTGTTAGGAGATGCTGAGGCAGGAGGCTGCAGTAACAATGCTAACTTACACAAACACACCACAATGTTTTGGTTAGAAAGTTGAGAGGGAATGTTTCAGATCCAAGAGGCTGGCTGTAGCATGCATGATGAAATAAAAAGTATCCCAACATGCTCTCACAGAGATTAGGAGGGGACAAGTGATTTTTTAAAAAAAATACACAGTCTAAATTTTAGATGGGTTCCATATGCTATCTGCAATGAGATGGACAGGATAATATGCATGGCAGCATTTCTTAGCTCACACAGAGCTGTACAATAATGGATTTCCTTAGGTGCCCTTTGGAGACCTCTCTTGAATTGCCCTTAGACCTGTACAGCACAAACAGAGATTTGAGAAAAATGGAAATTCTGGTGAATTTCCAGAAGACAAGTAATTAAATGGTGGAAAAAATATGTTAGAAAACAAACTAAATATGTTCATAAACTTCCATAGTATCTTTTTTTGGAGAATCTCTAGGTATCTAACAAATATTTACAATAAGGCCAGAAAACCCTTGAAGCACAAGGTTTCTTTCCCTACCCTTAAAGAGCTGGAAAATAAAAGCAGACGTAATGAAACCAGAGAACACGTCAGTGACAAGTCTGTGAACAAACTCAGATCTTTGGAATCTGAGCTTTTCACTACCCTGTTTTTCATCCCTCTGCAGAAAAAGAAATGAAGATAGAAACAATGCAGTTCAGATCTAATGGATTTTGAACACTCAAAGCAAAAACTGATAGGGGCAGCATTAGTACTGCTGTGATACCTCATCATGTCTCACTCTAGGAAGCATGAAATCTGACTTCAATGGCATGCTAGGACCTAAGGAATTTTTATTATAAGGTCTGGTGTTCAGAATTGGAAAAAATATTTCTGTTTTTTGTTGTTGTGTTGGGGGTGGTTTTTTTGTTTTTGTTGGTCCTGCACACACACACACACCCCCCGTTTTTTTTTTAAAGAAAACAACATTAAGCCTCTTTGGGAACTGCCACCCAACAAAGACTGCATTGCACTTGACAAGAGCACAGCCTGAAAATAGCTTCCTTCACATGAAAGCTCCAGATTTGGACAATCTGGTACACACAACAGCTTTAAAGTGGTCACTCTGTTCCATTACCAGGCTTGCTTTCAGATTCTCAGGCAATGAGGCACCTGGCTTGCACCTTTTTCCAGAAAAGCAGCTGTTAGGCTGCTTTATTAGTTTTGATTTATTCTCTGGCTAAGTTAATTCTTGTTGTGATGAATGTTTAATGCTCCTGGCTAGATCAGTTTAGATCTTGTTTGCCTGGAGGAATTTAATGGTGCTGCGTTACCATAACATTAATTTTAAGGTCATCTACAGCGCCCCCCCACCCAAGTCTTTTGCTATGATTTGAATCTAAATTTTGTGGTACATTTTGGCATTGAATTGCACAGCACCATATCAAGTCAACAGACACTTACCAAATCTCAAGAGATGGTCAGATTTGCTGATTAAAAGACAACACACCCAGAACACTCTCACTGATGAAGTCCACCCCACCACAAGAAAGACTGAAGATGAGGGGCTGAAACCAAAGCCCTCATGTTATCTCAGGGCACACAGTTCTGTAAATTGCTGCCTATCTGAGGCAAAAAATCAGAGGGGAAAGGGTGGTGTGTCAGGAGAAAGAAAATGCAGTGAAACAGTTATTAAAGCACTAACACTGATGGCTACAAAGGAACTTTCTCTGTTGAGATTCAGTTTTAATAGGGTGGTGGTTAAGATGTCGAGCAAACATGTCTGAAGACTAAACCCTCCTTCATCTACAGAACACATGAATGACAAGAGTGGCAGAAAAAGCTTCTCCACACTACCCACCAGGCAGCCTCAGCTTTGACCTAAAAGGAACACTTCTGCCCTACAAATGTTATTTCGACAAAAAGGTTGAATTTCAAACCCGAAAAAGACAGCAGAACATGGTCTCCCCTATGGCCAGTGCCCGAGGAACCTTCACAATCCAATGTGAGCTCTGTGGAGCAAAAAGGTGGGCTGTAGACTGCAGCACTCCCCGGTAAAAGAATGTTCCGAACAGGCACCATTCACAGCAGACAGCACAGTAAAAATTTCTGTCCTTATGCTTACTTTTTCTACTATCTCTACCTGGACACCTCGTCTAGCAAAATGAGACTTGGGACTTTGCTCATCCTATCACTAAAACTGCTATCTTCATTTCAAGGGGAATGCTAGCAAAGATGACCCCTGCCCCTTCCTAAGCCTCGCTCCTTTTCATCAGTTCTTCTGTCAAGCAGTACATCTAAATACTGCAGTCCTTCAGCACAGCAGGCAGAGGACAACTACGGTGTGTACCCAGCACAGAAATACATAGCTTACAAGCTCATAGACAGCTGAGGAACATGGAAAAAAGCAGTGTGGCCCATTACCTAAAATAACTAACTAAATATTCACCTGTGTGTAGGACTGGTCTCTGCAGCAAAAAGAGGTTCCTGGGTGCTGTGACCTAGCAGAGGAGGAGAGCAGTGGCAGAGCAGGCATCACTGTTCAGGACTTAGGGACAGCAAGTCTCCCAAGCTGCTTATATCTAACACAGCTAGGATCTGAAGTGACAGCAGCCAGCGGGCAGGAAGGCCTAGAAAGCGTGTCCTCCAGGCCCTGGGAAATGCCAGCATAAAATGTGCTTCTAAAAGAAAAACATTACCGGCACTTGTAGACAGGAACAGAGACAGGAGACAAAGACAACTAAAGAAGTGTCCAGAGGGAAGCCAAGGCCACATGTACAGAGCATGGGAAGGACAGAGCATCCACCAAAAGGAGCAGCACAAGGAAAATGGGATCATGTGAAATGAGAAAGCCCAGCTCAGGGGTGAAACTTGTTGGCCTTGGTGAACGGAAGCAAAGGGCAGCACAGTGGCTGCCCAGGGCAGGCAGCTCTCCTTCATGGGCCATAACCCTCAGCAGCCTTACTGACCATGTCACCCATAGTTCAACTGAGAGTAAGTCTGGCAACTTCTGATTAGTTTAGCAACTGCTATCATCACAAACTAATCATTTTTTCATTTTACAATTGTTTAAACAATTTCCTGTTCTTCACACTGTACCCATATTCACTCCTCCACCACACATTGAAACGTGTTTTTCTGTTCAGCTGGAGCAAAGCCATAAGACCCTCCAGTCCTCACAGCCAAGGAGGTGCCCAGAGAGTGCACTCAGAATAACCACAGCAGCCACCATCCAAAACAGTGACCATGCTGTTGGCGGACCAGCTTAGGAAGTTTCTGCCTCCAGCCCATTTGCTTGTTCTCACCTCCTCAGCCAAGTTCAGTGCCAGATCAGCTGTTTGGGTGACAGCCCTATGAGCAAGGAAGGAGAAGAGAGCAGCAAAGGCAATTTTAAGTCTTCTCTGAAGTCAGTTAGCTTTGAAGGCAGTTGATAAAATTAACAACCCTAACAGAAACTGCCCACTGCAAACAGCAACCAAATAAAGCTGCTAGTTCCCAAATGGCTGATGACCAAGCCACAGCTGCGACGGGGGGGGNTGAATCCTCGAGTGAGTCACTCCCTGCATCCCTGCTGGCCTAGATAAATGCTGCTGCCAGTCGATGATGGGTGCTGCAAACCAACTCTTAAGCCCACAGCATCCCTGCTGCTCATCTTCTGGTGGTCACAAAGCCTGCACTGAACAATACCATCTTTGTGCAAGTGGGCAAGCAAGAGAGATTGTCACGATCACCATTAGGGCTCAGAAGTTCCCATTTGGCTATGATCAACTTTTATGTCTCTTCTTGCCCTTGCTCCTGCTTTCAGGAGTTGTTCCTCAAGGGCTGAGGTCTCAGGCATGTCGGGATGCATTATGAAGTTCACCCATTCAGACAAGGAAAACACTGAAAAAAATGTGAAAGCAAATAGATAATAAAATAAAAATAGTATTAAAGACACTATAAGAAGTTGCTCTGAGTCCCTGCACTGGCATTAGTTTATTTACAGTGCTGGCTGTTCACTTGTACCATCTGAGCAACAAGACCTGGCAGACCACATCAGAACTGCCTTACTTTGATGCAGAAGTTTAGGATGAAGGCAGAATTACCCAAAACACAAAAAGTTTCATAATCAAAAGCAAATCATATCAAGTCTATACCACATACAACGTCTCCACTATAGATGCACCAAGGACAGAGAACTGGTCTAAAACAGACACTCCAGCTAGTTAGATCTCTGTAAGACAAAGCTTCAAATGCTGTAATACTGAGGCACCACAGCTGAAGATTTTGCAGTCAAGTCGTTCATTGTTTTAAGAATGAAGGTGTTTAAGTAAGTCTTGTTCCCAATGCAATCCCTGTGGGACAGCTACTGAAGTTTTAACTGTCTTCACCCCTTGAGAATGTGACAGATTTCTTTATCACGGTTTCCTAAGTGTACAAATACACCAGAAGGAACAGGCCAAGAAAAGGAAAAGAACTTTGAAGGAACAGAACCTCAATTACCTGCATCTACAACACTGGTATACACACTGGATGCTGAAAATTTCAGGAACAGAAACTAGCTAGCTGATACTCATATGAAGAAGAAAAGGTCAGGCCACAAACTTCAAGTTTAAGGCTACTGATGCTATATTTTGCAATTTTCTAAATTCTACCTTCTATGTCACACAGTTCTGAAAACTTTCCTCATGACTCTTGGTTGTGAAACAACAAAACAAATGGAACCCTGGGCAAAACACAGTTGTACTCACAATTAAAACTGACCAAGATTGCACTGGTGTCTCGTCCAAATCATGATCATAAGTATTTCACAGAATCCAAAGAAATAAAAGAACAGCTTATCCTTCATCTAATCCATCTGTCCCTCTGGCCTGAAGACATATGTTACAGTGATTTTCTCACTCCCTACCACAAAAAAAACCCCCAATCATTTTAGATGCACCTGTAAAATTTCCTGGCCTGTAACTTTTAACACATGATGGGAGGGTTACAGTGTTGCCACACATGGTTAAGAGCAGGGAATACACAGAGAGAGCAGCAGAAGGCAGAAAGTAAAGTGTTGCACAGGGCACCCGCCTCAACCCAGAGCATGTTAACAGCAAATCCTACCAAGTACATGTACATGCAATAGCTTCATAAAGGGTCACTGATATAACTAAATATTGACAAAAGGTCAATGGATTAAACTACTTGTGCAGTCTTTATACAGCTCCCTAGGAAGGTGGAATTGCTTGAAAGCTTTGATGCCAGGTTTCTCTAATGAAACTGCAGCTGAAACAAGCATATCTGAGCTCCTTTACTGCATTACTAAAAAGTGAAGAGGAAAGAGATGATAATTTCTACAACCTTCAGACCAACACACAGCACACTGAGAAACAGCAAGAGAATGAATGAAATAAGAGTGGTCAAGACATCAAGTGCTGCCTATTGTACCCTAAGACTGGCAAAGCAAACTGACTGTCACAAATACTCTGTCCAGTCTCCAGCTGGGTACCCCAGCACACTGATTCTTCTGAAGCACCCAGTGCTGCTGCCTGTTCCAAGAAAACATCTGTCTAGAAATGCTGATGTGCCACAAAAACAGGCTAGCCCAAGATAATGTATTAATGAGGCTTCTAAAGTCTCCTGAAAATGCAAAGATGTCCTGCCTTAAAAAGTTGTCTTCCACCCAGGTATCCTAAAACTTTCCCTGCTTTAGAAGGAAATGGCTGAGAGACTAAATGAACTATGGAGAGCCAGAGGAAAGCATCTTCCCATTATACCTGAGCTCATGTAAAAATACATGAGCAACAGACAAACTAACAGTGGACTTAGAGAACTGGGAAGACTTCATTTCCTTCTACCGGTCAGCTTGGTCCATCCAATACCACTCTAAAGTAATCTCTGCTTAACTTCCCTAAGCATCTGGCTCCTGAGCACGGAATATACATCAGATGCCCCAGTGCTTATACATCTGTGATAGAGGCAGATTCATATCAACTGGCTCAGGTCCTGCTTGTGCAATCAATCACCCTTTGCCATATTTAAGAGTGGCATTTCTGTAGCCTAACTCTGAAGCCTAGAGCAAGAGACTGCTCACTGAGCTGTCAAGGAGACCAAGAACTCAGAGACAAAAGGTCTGTGGGAGGAGGAAGTCACTAGGATTGTTGAACCTGTGTGGGATAGAGCAGGGGTCTATGTTCTTAGGAGAAAGAAACATTTTTAGGAGAAACAGCTTCCTGCTATCAGCAATTATGCTGCATTTTAAATAGTATATTTGTTTCCATCTAGTGACCACAGTTTTAATTAATGCTTGATTCCAGGACAGATTTCTTGCTTTTGAAATCCAAGTTTCCCCTCTTAGATACCTTACATCTCACCATAATTGTGGACTCTTTCCTTACATCACATTTTAACCAAGAGATATGTGCTAATAAATAAAACTATTTTTCATTTTGAAATATAAACAACAAACTCAAAAGGCCTATAGCAGAAAATGCATTTTTTGTCTCTATAGTAAAGTCAGCAAGTAACTTCATATAAATCTTAATTTAGAAGGTACCCAGAAGACAGCTGAGGGCCACTGCTGGTGACCTCTGAAAGTCAGGCAGGACCATAACACTTGGCTATCTCACTTGTGTGTACAGACTGGGGAATTCAATGCTGGAGAGCAGCCCTACAGAAAGAGATCTGAGGGTCCTGGTCGATGTCAAGTCGAACGTGAGTCAGCAGTGCCCTGAGAGCCAGGAGGGCCAACCCTGTCCTGGGGGGCATCAGGCACAGCATCACCAGCCAGGCAAGGGAGGGGATTGTCCTGCTCTGCTCTGCCCTGGGGCAGCCTCACCTCGAGGTGCTGGGGGCAGTTTTGGGCACCACAATGTAAAAAACATTAAGAGCATCCAAAGAAACACTATGAAGATGGCAAAGGGCCTTGAGGGGAAGGCTTATGAGGAATGGCTGAGGTCACTTGGTCTGTTCAGCCTGGAGGAGACTGAGGAGAGACCTCATTGCAACCCACAACTTCCTCATGAGAGGAAGCAATGGGGCAGGTACCGATCTTTCCTCTCTGGGGACCAGTGACAGGACCTGAGGAAATGACCTGAAGCTGAATCAGGGGAGGTTTACATTGGATAGGAAAAGGTGCTGCACCCAGCAGGGGGTTGGACCCCGGAACAGGTTCCCCAGGGAAGTAATCACAGCACCAGCCTGACAGAGTTCAAGGAGTGTTTGGACAATGCTCTCAGGCGCATGGTAAGACTCTTGGGAATGGTCCTGTTCAGTGCCAGGAGATGGATTTCAGTGATCCTTGTAAGTCCCTTCCAGCTCAGGATATTTGGTGATTCTATGATGCACTTCTTCAAGCAGCCAGGAGACCTGTGAGTACAAGTGTAGGCAAGAGCAAGCAGCTACCCTGCCACAGGAGTAGCAACTAAGGTCAGTTATAAGCTGGATATAAAGAGGGGGTGGGGAAAGGCTGCAGTGACTTGGTGTCATACCAGGACAGGCAGAGAGAGCAACCAAAGAGAACAGGCTATGATGTGGCAGAGGAAAGGGCAGGATGAGAGCTGCAGAGCAAAAGAGAGAGAAAATGAGGTGTAATCATGCCTGATAAAGGAAAAAAAAAAGAAAAAAAAAAAAGAAAAAAAAGAAAAAACATTCTGAAAAATTCTCCTTTGTAACATTGCAGTGACATGTAAACTACTGCTCTAGCAACACAGAAGTGCCAGAGGAATGTTACACAGGCTGGTTTGCACAGAGAGGGAAGGAAGAAGATGCACTTGATGGCCTCCTCAAAAGAAGACACATGGTCTTACCTAGTACTGCTCTCCTTTGCTCTCTCCAGAAGGTTCACAAGGCAGAGCTGGAAGGACAGTATTTGACATCACTAAGACATCCTTTCCTGTCCCTGCTGCCTTGAAAATAGAAATATATCTGAGGTGCAAAACAACCTGACCCAACTTAGAACCAGTTTTCTAGATTTCTTTTCAGAAAAGGTCAATGTGACAAGGTCAGATAGGCTTTTATGGAATCTAATTGCCAAATCCAAGACAGCACTGAAGAACATTATTTTTCCAAGTCTCTTACAGATCTGTCTCCGATGATGAATAACCTTTGAGACCACGGAGACAATTCAGAGCAGGGTTCAGAGAATTTCTGTGTGCAATTTTTCTATTTGATATACCATTTCCACCTAAAACTAAGCTTTCTGTTGAATTACAACAGAAATTTTTAATAATGCACTTAGCACATGAGTCGTATCTCCCTAGACATCTTGGTGAATATTGGTTTTGGTTCTTTAGGGTAGCTTGTTAGCATACTGTGGGTATCTGTGAGGGCCAGATAGCATGGCACTAGCACAGTGAGCTTTCTCCAAGAACTTTTAGCAAGCCCACAGGCTTCCTAACCTGCAGGCTGGCAGCTGTCTGTTAGTAGAATGCCAGGAAAAAATAGGATGCCCCTTCACAAGGATTAGGTGTGCAATCAGAAGCAAGTGTCTGAGCACAGTCCAAATGTACAGGACTGACTGCATGCTGTCACACATCTAACCAAAGAAATTAAAAGCGAGGGTTGATTCTCCTGCATTGTAGACATGACACAGCTTCCAATATGAGAAACAAAGATCAGCATATGGAACAGAAAATCACTTTAGGAGTGCACCATGATCCTCATAAAAAATGAATATACAAATTACCATCTAGAATTAAGTTTCACATGAGAAAAAGGGGCAATAAGCTGCCTTTTGTAAAAGACCTGCATCACCTGCTACACCACTGATCAGAATAAAATAAAACGAGGAAAGAGAGCTCGAGCAACTGCATTTATATTAGTGAGACAGGAGGGGAAAGGAGAAGAAAGCCTTCATTAGTCACTGATAGGACTGATAGGATAAGTTGTATTTACAAAGAGTGCATTAGTCACCCACCGGTTCTTTTCCAGAGGAAGCTGAGGAGGGGCTCTATCTTCCTGGCTTCTATGGGAGACAAGGCCTCCATGCCCCAAAGTGCAGCTGCTGCACATTTCCTTCCAGAAAGTGCTCATAATGGCACAAGGTCTCCATATCCCTCCACCTAGGCACTGCCTTCTGCTCTGACAGGCACCAACTAGGAAGATGCAGCTGGAAAATGGATCCTTCCAATTGGCATTGGCCCACACTGTCTCGAAGATTGGTCTATTAAACACATATCAAATCAGCATTGCCAGCTCTGGTGGGAGGAAGATGCAGGAAAATCCTGAGGCTGCAGCTTCTCTAGTAGCTGTCACTGCTCTCATGAAAGCTCATCCACAAAGAAAGAGTGCAAGGCAAGCAATTCATAGGTTTTGAAAAGACAGCCACTCCTCTTTTCCTCCCTAAAGTTGCAGGATGCTGCAGAAGGTCCAAAATACAGAGCAACTCTACCCTAAACAGGGCAGTTTGGAGTGTCGGGACTACACTGTACTTCTGCATGGCTTCTGTACCTGCCCCAGCTTTCCGAGCACCTCAACCCCAGCAGTCAGACAGGAATCTTTTCTTGCACAGCTCCAAGTTCTGTGTTGGCTACAGCCAACAGGGAAGGCTGCAGCAAGAAGGGCCTGGCCCTCAGTATGAAGGGAGCACCAAGACAATGCTGCTGCTGTTCTTCCACCAGCACCTGCAGAGAGGTTCGCATTCCAGATGGCTGGAGGGTCAGGCAGACAGAGAAATGCAAGAGTAGTCACAGAATAAGTATGCTGTCCCTTCAAATGCTGAGCTGTTATCAACTCTATGAGAGTTTCTGAGTTGTGGGGAATCTGCCTTCAGTTCATAGGAGCAATTCTAGGAAGTTTTCAAATTCCTGAGAAGAGAGCTGCCAGCTCAGTGCATGTTTTACTGCTACTATACTAAAAATCTGTTCTAATCGTTCCTGTTAAAATAAACAAACAAACAAACCACACACACAAAAAAAGAACAAAAAACAAAACAAAATATCAAACCAAACAAAAACAACCCCCCCCAAAACAACAACAAAACCAAACCTGTAACCACACTCAAGTCTGCCCTACTAACAGTAATTTTGCCGCCTCCTTCCCCTGCCCAGCCACTCATTCATCTTCACACAAAATAGCAAAGGGATTATGCAGATGTTGCTTTGCTATCCTGACCTTCTTAACCTATGCCCACATGCCATCAGTGATGTTGTGCGTTCACTGTCCCTTCAACCATACGTCAGAGGCTAATTCCCTTCTGGCTGTACCCTCATTCAGAAGCTGGACGATAATTCTCATCTCCTGCTGCAGAGCTTCACAGGAACAGAGACAGGGACTCCCTGCATCAGTACAACTGAGGTTCAGGGCACAGAACTAGCTGTAAAGCACAACAAAGAACGACAACACAGGCAGTGTATCCAGAGTTGTGTCCAACTGAGGGTCAGCAGGAACACTGAAAAACTGAATGTTCAGAGAGGCAGTCCGTGGCGTGGCCAGCATAGAGCATCTGTGATGTCTGCCTGGGGAAAAGTAAGTGGATGAGGGAACTGCACCATGAGGGACAGAATTTCACTCTAGTGCCCAGCAGAAGCAGCAGTTCAAATGGAGCTGAGGCTACTGCAAAGGAGTAACAGAAGGCGGCTGAGCCATCAGTTTGCATGCAAGCTGTTTCCTTCTCCTGGGTGAATCTCTGTCTAATCCAGAAAAAGAGGCTGCACAAGTCCTGAAGAACAGGTCAGCAAGGATTTTCCCAGCGATTACCTGACCACACTTATGGAAACAGGAAAGTTGCATCTCATCCAGCAATGAAAACCAACCTTCGCTGTCCACTTCCCACTTTACAGAGCTAGAGATGCTAACAACAGCCTTGAATAAATCCATGAATCCATAGTGATGTCTACAGCAGGGAAACACCCTTGATTCAGAACAGGATCTTGATAGATCTACAGCTGGGGAGATTCCAAGTAAACAGGAGGAAAGATTCTGAAAACTGCTTGGTAAACTGCAGGAAGCATATAGCAGACACAGGACCAGGTGGCAGGGAAAGGTCTCTAGCAGGAACAAGAGGGTAACTTCTGCACAGCCATGAGTGCAATGATCAGAGTCAGTACTGCTGGTGAACCTTGTGTCAAGAGCCAAGTACCAGAAAAATGAAATTCTCAGAACCTGTCACCAGATCTGACAGATCACCCAGTGCATGCAGGGAAGCAGCAGGTATCTCTTATTTTGATTTCAAGAATCAGGTGATTGTGTTCTCAGCCTTGCTATCCCCACAGTTCTCCCCTATTTTCTGCAGTGCTCCAGGCATCTGCCCTGGGGAGCTGCAGGACTAACACATGCACAGGGCAGAGTAGAGTCACCTTTCCAAGAACACAGTTTTCTCTGGAGCATTGTGGGGAGGGGAAAAAAAACCCCAAACAAACAACAAAAACCAAGGCCTCTTCAAACCAAAATCCCTGAGACAAACCACAACCAAACAATCCCACTGCTGAAACTTAGACACCAATCTAACTAATAGTTCCCACAGTTGCATTTTCATTCCTCTGGCAGGAAAGGCATGTGGAGGAGCAAAACGAGGTATACTACAGCACACATGGGTTACTAGGCTTTATGGTCACTTTCCTACTTTTGAGATCCTTTTTTCACATTTCATAAGCCACGAGAGTCATGGCAATTCCCCATGCACACTACAGCCATAGTAGGTTAGGACATTAAAAATACCAGCACCCCTAACACACCACAGCTAGTACAGACACAGGCTATCAAAATCCTTTGGCTTTCCAGAGCCCTCTCCTTGCTACTCTGCCACGAATGGACAGATGGATGGCTCTCACAAGTGTCTTCCATCCATCTGCGTCCTCACCTCAGTTAAGGGGACAGAAATCAACCATCCCTTGGATATGATGATGATGATGAATCCAGCATCGTGGACAAGCTGTTGCCTATAAGGACTCCAGTGATCACACAGGTTTTTCTCCATGAGGTTAGAGAGAGGAAAACTTCCAGGATGCTTGGCTTCAGTGAATGAGACCCTGTGCAAAGGGATACCATGAGCAGCTGTTCTCTGAGAAGCCAAGACCCTCACTTTAAAAGTACAGCAGCAGAATGAGAGATGGTATAAAACTGAAGCGATAAGCAAACTGCATAACAATTTCCTCTGGAACTGGCATTCATAAGCAGGAGACAGACACCCAGCTTCTGATACTGTTCCTGCTGGGCACCTTCTGTCCTTGCAAAAGAGCTCAAGTCTTTATGGAGATGTCTACTCCACAATCAAAGGTTTAATCGCAGCATGAACAAACATATCCATGTTAGCACTACACTCACTAGCAGGAGTAGTAATAGTGGGATTCATAGATTTGAACACAAATTGTACAGGCCTGCTGAGGACTTACATATGTGCCGGAGCTGCTAGCCCCTACTGAAACCCACATCACTGTGACTTCAATGCTATTATCTCTACACCACTGAGAATAAAGTTAGTGAACTATGTCCTTCATGCTGCAATCACACCTTCTGCTACACTACCAGCAGAGACTCAAGTCTCTCTTCATCAGCTTCAGATGCTTAGTTTAGACTAGGGGTAGCACAGTAAAAGGAATGGACAGAAAGAGACAGAAAACATACAGACACAGTGAGATATTACTAATTATGCTTTGCTTGTCCAGTCCTGTGTATTTTCACTCTCTAACACTGAACACATCCGGAAACAAAATTTTACAATAATAATAATGATGATATTAATAAATCATAATAATAACACCAAAACACATCAAAAGGAGGAGACACGTGGAGAGCAGCTCCAGGAACTCACAGCACTTGTGGGTGAAGTGATTGCACTTCCTCTCTCACAACTCCACTGTCCACAGTCAATTTCATTTTCGGTGCAATGAACAGCCTCCGGAGAAGTTCCAGGTGAGTTCCATAACACACAGGACTGGTTCCCCACCTCAGCATGCTGGCAGTACAACTTCCTCATTCAAAACTGTGATCACTCCCTTCAGTTGCCTTTTTACATCGCATCACCCAGCAGGATGGGGCAGTACTGGTAGTTACTGTGTTCAACTTCTGGCTCAACTCTATACTTGAGTGTGCTATTCCTAGGTTGAGTTAATGTTCTCCCAGATCTGACAGTCAGAAGAGATTGCAAACAAACAAACAAACAAAAAGAGGCCAGGCCTCAATTACCCAGCACTTCATTCTTTCCCCTCCAAAAAGTAGGCATCAGAAAGAAAAGAGGTTTTCAAAATTATCATTCTGAATTTTAAAAAGATTGGACTACCCTCAAAGGCACAGGGGCAGGAACAAAAATGAGGGTACACAACTGAAAGAGGCTTTGGACCAAGAAGATCAGAAGAACTACACCAACTGAGCCATCATCAACAGGACTGAACTCCATCCCAGTTAAACAAGTGCTTGTTGTACCACCAGTATGCTGGCCAGGAGCACAGGAGTCTGAACCATACTCAAATTACGAGCTACAGCTGGCTACCCGAGGCCACTGAGCCAAAGAAACTGAGAAGCAGATCACCCATAAACACACAGTGCTACTAGCTATGGATGTGTGTTTTGGGACTTCTGGAACAATGAGGTCAACGAGGGCTCAGGTTATTGCTGGAACAAGTCCCCACCAGCTGATTGTATTTCCTTCATTTCTCTTCACCAAGCAAAACCCTCGAAATACATAATTTAAGAAAACAATCAACCCTGCTAACAAAAGCGTAGAACAGCTGAACACACTCCTTTCTTCCCTTCAAATTCACACACTGTACATCTGTTTAAGACTCCCTGAAGTTGGAGACACACATGCTAACAAAATTAACCACAGAAAACAACTAGCTGGAACCCCAGGGATCTGCAAACTAGTTAATTTTGCAGAATCAGAAGTATCTAGGAAAGAGAGCACAACAAGGACAGGGCAGAAGAAAACACTCTATTCAGTCTGCATCACTGCAAAGAAGCACTCATTAGCACTCCCATATCTTCTATCTTGCCATGTTAAGAAAGCAAGTAAAATAGGAAGCCTAAGAAGAAATGCAAAACCAGTTATTCGAGTAAAATAATGTATCAGAGAGACCAGTGGCCTCACCCAAGAATTCAACAAGATACTTTAAAAACTACCAGAAGGGACAGACTTGCTTAATTGTTATAGCAAGCTTATACAAAAGAATTCTGTTTGTTTGTTTCAGAACTCTTCTAGGGGGAACTGAGGGAAAGGCACTTTGGTGACAGGACCGTAGGGAAGAGTGAATGTTGCCTGTAACGCCCTGGTGGCAAAAGTGCTCGGGTGAACAGTGCCAGCCTGCCCAGCTAGCTTTGCTCACTGACAAAGCACACTGCCCTGCCTGCACATGCTAACCCACGTGTGTGGAAGGCATTCCTCCCAGCTCCAGCGCTTAATGGTGAAAATGTTTGAGTGACATTCCACCAGGGTACGCAGGGACTGCCCAATGGTCCAGGAAAGGCTACATCTTGAGATGCACAAAGGCAAAGAGGCAGCAGCTGAGAGGGAAGGTCTAGGGAGATTAACATGTTTATCTCCTCGCTTAAGTCTCTCACCAGCCAATGGTTTCAGCACCATGGCAGCAACAGGACTAAAAATAAGAACTCAGGCATTACCAGTGACTCACCATGTGGGCAATGACACTGCGAGGGATCACGGAGATAACCGCTCCCACTCCCGGAGCCTAGCTCTTGAATTGTATGAAATGACTTCCCACAGAGACAAAGGAGACTGCATAGACATCTCTTCCTTCAAATGATCTTTAGACTGTATGGCATTCTCTTCAACCATGCAGTAGCTTTAAATGGATAATCAGACCAATCTCAGACCCAAATTTTGGGTTCAGCACCTGACACCGAGGCTTGAGGGGATAGAAAACGCCATCAAGACTACACTTCTACAACATTAAAATTCCCTACTAGAGGTGATACTAACCACTGTCGGTCTTCCTTTCTGTCTGGATCATATCTACCAGTAAATAAATTTCATAGGCATAGCAATTCCAGGATATTGCATTTGAAGGATTCCTTCAGCAAAGGCTAGTGCACATCAGCAAAGCTAGAACCAGAGCAAGACAGTGTTTAGCCTAAATAACCTCACACTTCCTCCAAAAAACCCCATATACCCATTAGATAGTAATTCAGCTGCATAGAGATGCAATAGCATCTCTGATTCCTTAGGTAAGTTACTGGAATTGAGGGTTTCAGTGGCACAGCTGTAGGAGTTAACATCCCACTACAGCACTGATGTAGTACCCCGACTTCCTCCCCTGGAAGTCCACAGCTAAGATAAAGCCAGATTTTTTTTTTTTAGTATCTCTAGAAAAAAAAGAGATGACTCTTCTGGCATTGTCTGTGGTGCAGATTTGTCCAACAGCAGGTACAGGAGATCTCCTCATTGCAAAGCTGGCAGTCATTGCAGTCACATCCTTCCCCTGCCTCTTGCTAATGGCCCCTACCCTCTTTACTTCCGATGCTGGCGTAAGCACTTGTGCAGCAGCGCACTGAACTGGATAACTGAACTGCTCCATCATTAACCTGCTTCACCACATACCTATATAAAGAATTTGTGCTAGTTCAAGGAGGGAACTGTCAGAATAAAGGCAGAGCTCATGCTGGCTGAGACTGCTCATGTTGCTATGGGGTACAACTCAACTACCCTTTGCTGTGCTACTCCAAGATACTGCTCACACACAGTTCATGTCAGACCATAAGATGTCCTTGTCTTCTGACTGAATTACCCCTAGTTTCTGATCCATCATAAGAGAAAAATGTTTAGAGCTCCCCTAATATTCTCCGCTTCCTAACTTCTGGCACTCATCAGAGGCCATCATTTTTATAAGTACATAGTGAAGATCAATCTTCACCATCTCCTCATCATATAGTGAAGAAAACATACTCAGTTCTGGAGATCAAAAACGTGGACTGAGAATACAGCTATTTATTTGAAATTTGCAAGGAGCCAGATCCTGCACCTAAAATAAAGAAATAAAACCCCATCCACAGAATACCAGGATATCACATGCGATCTGGATTGTATCAAATAGGCATTGCTATTAAGACAGCAGTGCTTTGAGATGGGCAATTCAGCAGCCAGTGAGACAGCGATTTCCCAAGAAGCAATTATGCAGTTGGCTGCTTACAGCCAGAACCGAGGACCTCTCCCATGAGAACAGACACTGCCTGATATCCCTCAGGTTGTCTACTGCTCTTCAACAAAACAAAACAAAAGTGTATCAACTCCTAAATCTGCACTTAGCTCCCTCTCATTCATTCAATATACTGGAGAACTTGCAAGGAGCAGCATCTCCTCCTATGTCTACAAACACATAGAGCAGTTCTCTCTTTAGCTCTAACTGGCCAGGAAACCACCAGCCCAGAGAACTGAGGCATTTACAGCATCCAAAGTTAAAGCTGGAGACAGCTAAAGCTTCCCAGTTTGCCCTACAAGAACAGAATGGAGCCACACATCAAGAATTATTCAAATATGAGAGAAATAGGACACTTGATTCTGCAACTAAGAGAAATGGATGCTTCAAGGGGACAGCAACCTATCTAGAAAAGCACATCAGTGACTGCTTATGTGAGAAGTTCTTTTTTATTACAGCCTAGTCATAATTCTGCAGACTAAGAGAAAAATCACGATGATGGCACCACAGGAACAAAGAAAGGGAAGACACATCTGGGGAAAGCAGCAACCGAATTGCCTGGGCAGGTGTGGGAGGAAGGCGTTTCAGAAGGGAGAGCTAGGCAACACTACCAAGAGCCGTGGCTGGCAGGAAGCACTGTGCCAGACTCACACTGATGAGGCTGCACTACTGTGGGCTAAGATAAACTTGTCTTGGCCTCTTGGATCTGCAGCACAGAGAAGACAAGATAAGCAGAGTCCAGAGAGGGAAAACGCCTATTTTACCAGGAAAAGAGGGGATTTTGAAGAGTTTGCTTTGTTTATCAAATAAGCAGGTCCTCATCTAGGAGGACTACAGAGGTGAAAGAGGGCAACATATCTCAGAAAACCAAGTGTCTGCTGCTCTAAGGTGCTTTTCCAGTCTTCTCTGCCTCTTGCTGACTAAACAAATTTTGCCCTATCCAGCTACTCTGACAAGAGACCGTCCTTAGGAACTTTTGGTTGCCTTCATGATAACAAGATGCATCCTTTATTCTTAACCACTGGGTAAAACTTGTTTGCAACTCTGTGGTGATCAGATGCTCCCAGGAATATAATTCAGGCAAGAGAAACAATGAGTCATATTTTGGCAAAAATACTCCAGATCTTTATTTTGCATCTTCCTGTGTTTGTCAGTGCAAAGCTGCTTCCCTCTGCTCCTCACACTTTTAAAAGAGCAGTAACTATCACCACTCCTCCCTCCAAGAAAAAAAGCTTTATGATTTCTTCTGATTTTATGCTGAACCATCATATTCCCAACATATTAACTGTCTTCATCATGTCTGAGTTATGCAATAGGAGAATTCAGATTCAGCTCCAATTTAAGATGCAGCTTCGTTCTGTGATTCCCCAGCCTATGACTGCAATTGAGTGGTCCCATTACCACTGTCAGCTTGGAATGCACTTCGAGATCCCTCAGCTTATGAAATTTTATTACAAAGATAAAATATTTGCTTCTGGTTCAGTTCATAAGATTGTGATTAGCAAAGCTCTAAGGGCATCACTAGACCAGCTCTAATGGTCTACCTCAGTAGACCAGAGTGACCCAAAACATGACAGCTTATTAGCAAGTACTTCATGTTATAGGAAAGATTGTTCTGCTCAACACATATATTGTTAAAGTCTCCATTTACTATGTAGAAAATGCATGTTAACATATAGACAGGTCATGACTAAGCATCAAGGAGCATTTGAAACACCCTTCAAACAAAATACAGATCCAGCATATCATATTAGCTGCAAAAAGAGCACCTAGCATTTCCTATGACGACTTCTAGCACTGGATTTTCAGATGCTTTAAACAGCAATTAATTTAGCCTAATAGCTCCAGCCATAACAGAACACACCATTTTATAGAAACACAATCCAAGACTCACAATTGTATGCATTCTAAAAGGTTGAGGCCCAGGATGATTCTCTGCTTTTCCACAGATGATGCCTGCCCAACAATCTGATTTGCTTTGACCAGACATTAGCTACTTCCAAAAGAATGGAGACAGACAGGAGGGAAAAGGAAAAAAAAAGAAAAAACAAGAGGGGGTATTGGGCTTTCTGTCTGAATTTAACACTAAACCTCAGCAGACACCAAAATGCAATGACTTCCTTATCACCTTATCACACAAGCTATGAGTAAGGTTTTTAAGGAAAAGGGAAACATTGCCCCAGAGATACCCATTTGCTATAGGTGCTTCTAATAAAGGGCACTTCTTGGTGTCTCCTCTTCCATAGCAGGTACACAGAAACTATGCTCTAATATCCAAACGTTAAATGCACTTTGCAGTGGCACCCAGCCATTTATCCCAATTCACTCTAGCCAAAAGACATTCTAGACATCTTGGAAGCGGTGGCAGATTGTGACAAACAGTATCTTTGTTCCCCATGCTCTTTTGCACACTTTTCACAAGTCATGGAAAGGGAGATAGAAGGAGAAGTGGCAGCTACTGCAAAAGACATTATCTCTTAACAAAGCATTCACAGATGTAAAAGCCTTCCTTCCCTACCAGCCAACTGTTAACCCAGGAGTGTGAGTAATAAAACACTCAGTTGCAGCACTGAATGACCAAGCCAATGAAGAGAGAGAGGAAGAACATTTAGATAGAACCAGCAGGCATAACACATATTTTTAAAAATGGAATACCTAAGTTCTGTTCCAAAATACCTTTAAGTTAAAAAAATAGCAGAATTAACATTGTCTATGCAAATTGGTAGTGATGCCACATCACAGATGTGATTAGAGAACACATGATTAAATGTTTGATCCCAAGGAATGCTCGACAAAGGGAATGTCAAGATAAATTATGCCCAGTAGATGCATGGGTGCTTAGTGCTTCCATCTCAAAAACAGACAAGCTAAGGAGACCAAGAGGCAATTAATAAAGTCCAAGTTTTAGCACAAGCTTACATCATGGTATTCAGGTTTGCTGAATTACTTTTTTCCTTCCTTCTGTTAACATCTTATTAGAAGATATGAAACTCCAGGGGTAATCATCTCTGTTTTGATTTTTCAGTAAGGAAATCCCCATCTTTTCAAACACACCAGTCTAAGAAAATAGAGCAGAGGCATATCCTTGCAATTCTGGGTCACACTCACAATTCTTGGACTTGTGGCAATGTACAGCAGGAGAGAGCAAGACCTGGAAAAGAAAATCTGGCCAAATGTGCACACAGAGCTGGCACTGGTGAGTGGCTCTGGCCATCAGGCCACAAAACACTTTGCACCAAGAACTAACTTCTTCTGTCACCTACAGAGCAGTGCTCTGCACACCCCCATCAGTGCTCTGCTCCCCATTTCACTGCCAGCCACCTCCTCCATGCACTGGCCTGCTTCCTGTACAACAGTCTTGCATCTCCACTGGGGATGCAGCAGCTCACCATGCAGCCTCTCTCTTGGCTCCATTTTAAAGGAAGCTGCTAACCAATGCTCCTGCATGCCCTAGGTATCCACTGGATTCCAATTTCTACATGGAAATTGCTTCAGAAGCCAGTTTTCTTTTCAAGAAGGTGATTGTCTCCCACAGATGGCTCTACAGTCCCTACAGTAGGGGTTGAGTGCTCAGTGGCAAACACTCCAATTTTTCTCTTCCACAAAGGACACACACATGTGTGAGCACATAACATATCCTGAAAAATTACATGAAAATCTGCTAGAGGCAAGGATAAAGTGGTTTGAAATGCCTTCTTTATAGCACAGAAATAGCTCCTCTGTGAGCAGACACTGACACCTTTCTGTTTAGCACCAGAGGATAAAGAGACAGAAGAATTGCCACTGAGCTGGATACTGTCTGTCCATCTAGGACCGCTTCGAGCACGTGATCCTGCCACAGATGGCAGTTAATAGGATGGTACCTTCTTAGAAGATGAAGTTCAACTAAAACCCTGAAGGGTGTGGTACCATTAGCTTGAGTTTGCAGCCAGGGTACAGAACCAAGAAATTAAGTCTGCCTTCACCAATCAATGCTGCCTCCAAAGTGGGAGAAGAAACATTCCCCATTATGTGAAAATCTCTCCTTTGTCCTAAAATGTACCCACTTTGTCCCACAGCATGGAAATTCTCCTACAGAACATCTATAACCACAAAAAGCTGTAATTCTTAGCACAAACAGAGCACTAACAGAACTACAAGAGAAATCCTTTTCAGTGACAATGGACAAGGTGGTCCCATAGTAAGTAAAGCTATTCCAAGTCTGCTGGCTGGCATGACAGGCTGTCATAACTGAAAAGAAAATTACTAAAATGTACGTGGGAGTGCAGTACTGAGTGGGAGGACACCAAGGCAGAGATATAGGTAGCTTTCACCTCTCTAGACTTTCCCTGTAATGCCTTACTATTTATTCACATGAACAGCCATCATCCAGGCAGTCTCCTGTGTCCTTTCCTAAGCAGGAATGTAGGGATTTTTGTATTTCAAATCCAATAAAATCACTGCCAATCCTCCCCCTTCCTTAAGCAGGATTATTCACATATTGAAAAGCAATGCATATCCTGTCTAACTAAAACAGCACATGATGCGGAGGTGGTAACCCACTAAAATACAAACATAGCCAGATGAATAATTACATAAAAAAATCACTTCTCTACTCCATGCAACTGCTCTGTGCTGTTGACTCATGTGTTCATTTGAGCAGACAAAAAAAAGATTTTACTACTGCCACTCCCACTGAAGCTTGGGAAAGCAAAGCCAAGCCTACATGCCCCAGTCTCAGCTAGGCTCAGTCTGGGAAGCTCTTTAGTTCCAGAAGCCCCAGCTCTGTAAATACCCAGCAGGAACTGCAGATCACGGGCACATTTGTAGGAGAATAATTAGTTTCAGAGCCAAAACTGTGCTCCTCCCCCACCCCCTAAATTAAATAAGCCAAGAAAGAGTACAGAGCCATCCAGTCATTCTTGGAGAATTATTTTTCTGACTAGCTCTGCACTTTAAGGATGCCATTTTTCATTATTGTTAATAGGTCTCATTAACTAGAAGCTCTTAAGCACAAGACCATTACTAAATGCAGTTTACACTGCACAAAAGCAATGCCCTTATTGTGGCAAGGGCAGGAGGGAAGGAAACAGTTTGCCTTTCCATAAATACCAATAATTCAAAACCAAGCACTATTTGCCCTTCATTTGGGTTCACAGTTACTTCAAATTAGTAGACAGTTAAGAGAAGGATGTTTTTAAAGATCTCTAGTTTGCAATTAAGCTATACCTCATGACTTAAAAATGAACAACACTTCATTTTAAAACAGAAGCAACTGGAACAAGAAAAAATAAAAACTAAAGAACCACCACCATCTCCTCTTTTTTACTCAAGCCAAATTTTCAGACCTTCCTGGGGTTAGTGATCACGTCATGGATTTATAAAGATATGCAACTACATCCTTAAATTTCAGGCACATAAGCAAAAATATGTATTTCCCCCCCACCCGCCCTCACCCATACAGACTGAAAAGTGAACTCTCACTTCTGCTGAAAGTCTGAAATTAAAAGCCTGAACAAGAATTTCACTTTTATGAAGCTACGGAACTACTGAGCATAGGGGAAGTTGGCTGACGTTCAGAGGGACATGGACAAGTTCAAGAAGTGGGCCCATGGGAATCTCATTAACTTTAACAAGACCAAGCACGAGGGGCTGCACCTGGCTGGGGCAACCCCAGGTCTCAATCCAGGTTGGGACATGAACCAATCCAGAGCAGCTCTGCAGAGAACTTGGGGGTGCTGGTGGCTGAGACACTGGACATGAGCCAACAACATGCACCTGGAGTGCTGCCTTCAGCTCTGGAGTACCCAGCACAGGAAGGACATCCATCCGTTGGAACGGGTCCATAGGAGGGCAACCAAGTTGATTAGAGGGATCTAATCAACTTCTGCTATGAGGAAAGGCTGAGAGGACTGAGATTGTTCAGCCTGGAGAAGAGAAGGCTCCAGGGTGACCTAACTGCAGCCTTCCAGTACCTGAAGGGAGCCCGAGCCCACAAGAAAGATGGAGAGGGACTATTTACAAGGTCATGTAGTGACAGGACAAGGGGGAATGTCTTCAAACTGAAAGAGGTTTACATTAGATATTAAGAAGAAATTCTTCCCTGTAAGGGTGGTGAGGTGCTGGCACAGGTTGCCTAGAGAAGCAGTGCCTGCCCTATCCCTGAAAGTATTCGAGGCCAGGTTAGATGGAGCTCTGAGCAACCTGGACTTCTGAAAGATGTCCCTGTCCATGGCAGGNAATCACTTCTCTACTCCATGCAACTGCTCTGTGCTGTTGACTCATGTGTTCATTTGAGCAGACAAAAAAAAGATTTTACTACTGCCACTCCCACTGAAGCTTGGGAAAGCAAAGCCAAGCCTACATGCCCCAGTCTCAGCTAGGCTCAGTCTGGGAAGCTCTTTAGTTCCAGAAGCCCCAGCTCTGTAAATACCCAGCAGGAACTGCAGATCACGGGCACATTTGTAGGAGAATAATTAGTTTCAGAGCCAAAACTGTGCTCCTCCCCCACCCCCTAAATTAAATAAGCCAAGAAAGAGTACAGAGCCATCCAGTCATTCTTGGAGAATTATTTTTCTGACTAGCTCTGCACTTTAAGGATGCCATTTTTCATTATTGTTAATAGGTCTCATTAACTAGAAGCTCTTAAGCACAAGACCATTACTAAATGCAGTTTACACTGCACAAAAGCAATGCCCTTATTGTGGCAAGGGCAGGAGGGAAGGAAACAGTTTGCCTTTCCATAAATACCAATAATTCAAAACCAAGCACTATTTGCCCTTCATTTGGGTTCACAGTTACTTCAAATTAGTAGACAGTTAAGAGAAGGATGTTTTTAAAGATCTCTAGTTTGCAATTAAGCTATACCTCATGACTTAAAAATGAACAACACTTCATTTTAAAACAGAAGCAACTGGAACAAGAAAAAATAAAAACTAAAGAACCACCACCATCTCCTCTTTTTTACTCAAGCCAAATTTTCAGACCTTCCTGGGGTTAGTGATCACGTCATGGATTTATAAAGATATGCAACTACATCCTTAAATTTCAGGCACATAAGCAAAAATATGTATTTCCCCCCCACCCGCCCTCACCCATACAGACTGAAAAGTGAACTCTCACTTCTGCTGAAAGTCTGAAATTAAAAGCCTGAACAAGAATTTCACTTTTATGAAGCTACGGAACTACTGAGCATAGGGGAAGTTGGCTGACGTTCAGAGGGACATGGACAAGTTCAAGAAGTGGGCCCATGGGAATCTCATTAACTTTAACAAGCACAAGCACGAGGGGCTGCAACTNGCAGAGAACTTGGGGGTGCTGGTGGCTGAGACACTGGACATGAGCCAACAACGTGCACCTGGAGTGCTGCCTTCAGCTCTGGAGTACCCAGCACAGGAAGGACATCCATCCGTTGGAACGGGTCCATAGGAGGGCAACCAAGTTGATTAGAGGGATCTAATCAACTTCTGCTATGAGGAAAGGCTGAGAGGACTGAGATTGTTCAGCCTGGAGAAGAGAAGGCTCCAGGGTGACCTAACTGCAGCCTTCCAGTACCTGAAGGGAGCCCGAGCCCACAAGAAAGATGGAGAGGGACTATTTACAAGGTCATGTAGTGACAGGACAAGGGGGAATGTCTTCAAACTGNCTCTGGAGTACCCAGCACAGGAAGGACATCCATCCGTTGGAACGGGTCCATAGGAGGGCAACCAAGTTGATTAGAGGGATCTAATCAACTTCTGCTATGAGGAAAGGCTGAGAGGACTGAGATTGTTCAGCCTGGAGAAGAGAAGGCTCCAGGGTGACCTAACTGCAGCCTTCCAGTACCTGAAGGGAGCCCGAGCCCACAAGAAAGATGGAGAGGGACTATTTACAAGGTCATGTAGTGACAGGACAAGGGGGAATGTCTTCAAACTGAAAGAGGTTTACATTAGATATTAAGAAGAAATTCTTCCCTGTAAGGGTGGTGAGGTGCTGGCACAGGTTGCCTAGAGAAGCAGTGCCTGCCCTATCCCTGAAAGTATTCGAGGCCAGGTTAGATGGAGCTCTGAGCAACCTGGACTTCTGAAAGATGTCCCTGTCCATGGCAGGGGGGGCTAGAACTAGATGATCTTTAAGGTCTCTTCCAACCCAGGCCACTCTATGATTATGTGATTCCATAAAAATTAAAATCCACTCAGGAGTCAGAGAAGTACCTTCCCCACTTGTTGCAGTGTTTCAGTACTTCACAAAACTTGCAGAATCACCAGGGCTTTCAGTTAGTAATATAGCTGACACGACTACAACTTGTGCATTGAAACAGCTAGGAACTTGTAATATCATTTTCCATGGAGAAGGCTTGACATCATACTCTTCACACTTTCAATTCAATTATTGCTTAAATCAAAGTGACAGACACCCTGTTTGTTTGGAGGTGACTGGCATATCATCCACACGGAGAGGCAGAACAATGTTTATAGCTCCAGTGTAAAAAGTTAATTCCAACCATGCACCACATCCAGGCTGTTCACAGGACTGAGGCTAGAAGAATAGTGCTTCACATCCTCCTTCACAGTTACTAACATTCTTTTATTCATAGGAGGTAAAAAACTGGGGGTGGCAGTGAAATGCTTCTTAAGTGTCTTTTATATAAACCTGCACCACACAGAATTTCTAAAAACAGCATCAAGGAATGGTACATTTTCTTGAGGCTTTCCTTTTGCTACCTTCTCATCTCTCCCCCATCAAAAAACCCCAACAAACTAGCAAAAGAATTCTTTGCAACCTGAAGGCCAAAGCATCATGGGCAATAGCGCCAGCACAGGTCCATGCATGAGCATTTGTCCTCAGCAGGATTACACACAATGCAAACCTGCTAAAGATGAAAACAAAGCTCAAGCTCAAAAAGACAAATACAATTTCCAAAAGTGGAGAAAGTCAAGTCATGATAGGCAGTACTGTCAGCTCCTAAATTTAATATACACTCATTGCCAGACCTCTAATTCATTTTGCCTCGCATTCTGTAACCAATGGTGTCTGAAACCTGCTAATTCAGGTAGAAGAGCAACAATTCAACTTGCAACACGCTGGAACATTAGGACAGCCAGATGGCAGAAAAGACAGACTGAAAAAGGATAGTGTCTAGATGTCCTTTGCTGCTTTTTTTTGTTGTTGTTGTTTTATTTTGTTTGGTTTTCATGGCTTTTCTTGCTTGTTTGTTGGGGTTTTTTTGTATCTAGACATAGGATGAATCATTCCCAGTGCTGGAGTGGAAAATCCATCCCTTCCTCCATCTTTCACTCTCCTGCTCTGGTGCTAGGAGAGCATCTTCCTCTCCAAAGGGAAGTCTGTATTCTTTGCTGAAATTATGAAGAAAACAATTGTCAATTAAAAGAAAAAAAAGACACATATCTGTTTCAGGATGATCCCAGTCACCCTGTACAAAGGAAAGAAGGGATTAATCTCGCAATGCAAAACACAAAAAACCTGAATAAATAAGTCTGTAAGCCCTTTACTTTTTTAAAAGCATTCCTCTTGAAATATGCTGACTTAAATTACACTCAAGTTTTTCCTTCTTTTTTTCTAATCTACAATATTTGTCTAAAGGCAAGAAGTTTGAAATGAATTATTGAAAAGATAAATTTTCAAATCATTGCATAACTAGGTTTGTTTTATATTACAGAAAGGGCAGACCAGAGCATCTAACTAGTTTTCACAGTATACTTTAATTAACCTTAATCACATTCTACCTCCCCCTAGTATTTTCCTTTTCTCGCTGCTCTCCCTCTTACACAGCTATTCCTTGCAGCACTGCCACAGTATGGTTTCTAACTGTCTTCTAAACAAAACCTGAATCATGCTATTTGAAAAGTAAGCAGTATCCCCAGCATACACATTATTACATGTAGAATAGCTTTCTGGTCATTCCATCACAGTTTTTGTTCCTTCCCCTGGACTGGCTTTCAGTTAATGACAGGGCTTCAGCTCTGTCCCATAACTTCTCATTATTCCTTCCAATGAGCTAACAGTAATCTTCTTAAATACACACAAGATTTTATTCCTCCCTGGGTGGTAAAGAATGTTCTACTCTTGAAGACTTCATATTATTTGACATTATCATATAGTCAAGAGGGCTTGCAGCAGTATACCTTGTGCATCTACAGCTGTTTCTTGTGGAAAGTCTTCAAATGCCTTAACCATGCATTAATATGGATATTTCCAATTCTCCAGGAAACCTTTGTAGTAACAGACAGATTAGTTAGCCAAAAAGACACAGCAACAGCAGGGCAGAAACTGTTTCCTGACAGCATCCCATAATCTGAATTTTCACACCTGAATAAATTACTTAGATATCAAAATGCAGACAATTTTAATTTACCTAAATTCTTGTCATGAAACTGAGGTTTTCTTAACTCCTAGGTACCGTTGCTTATCTTAGAGATTTAAGTTTTCATTTTTGACACCTTACTTCTACATAGTTCAGAAAATACACTATTGCAGATGTTACTGTCCCTGTAGTCATGACTAATACAAGGAAATAATTTTACATCTAAGTGACCTCCTTTAATTATTCTGATTGCTCTTCAAACACACACACACAAAACCATTGTGTGTTTATTGTCATCTAAGAGCCTTCTGTACCAACAGCAGTTACCTCTGATTGAGTTTTCAATCCTCATCACCCAGAAAAAAATCACAGAAAGGGAGAGTCCAAAGGCATACCAAATATAACATATTTTGGAGCTGTATTACATAAACAGTAAGCAAATCAGAGTGAAAAGTAGTAGAGAAAACACATCAAAATATTATTCCTATAGGGACCAAACTAGACCACAACTCCTTGTACTACTATATGCTTTAGCCCACGTTATTTTCCTGCCAAATGCCCACAGTTTTTTACTACCTACACTCTTCTTATCACTGTTATAGCAAAGAATATGACTTGGACTCTCTTCCTAACTCATCATGGCTCATTGCCAAGTGTTCCGGAAAGCACTTGAAGATGTGCATCTTTCTCAGTATTTCCAAGTGTAAAAGAGGGCTAATACCTCCCTTCCCATAGAAGTACTGGGAGGATAAAGGATGCTTAATGAAACCTGTTGATGCATAACTTAGTTGACAGGGAGAACAACAAAGTAAGACTGAGGGTACATGGTTAAAAAAAAAGCTGCAGGAAGATCTTCCTGGTGGTGCAGAGGAGCACATTGCAGCAGAATGATGACATTCTTTCAGGTAGGGGAATACAAATTTTTAAAGGACAAGGCAGTGGGGCAAAGAGAACCAAGCTTCTTGAAAACAAGACTAAAAACCCACAGGTGAAAGCACATTAACAAAATCTTGGGAAAAACCCTAGTTGGAAGAGGAAGTTGCTGGCATTGACTCCACCTTTACCAACATATGAACAGAAACCATAAGGCTCTCCCTGTGCAAGGGGGACTACACAGGCTCCTTCTCAACCCCAGTACTCTCCAATTCAGCCATTGCTATCAGGGCTGTCCAAGCCTGCAGACCTACTGCATCCAGCCCCAGTTTTCCCATAACACATCTGTACAATGTGGCTCTTGAATAAAAATGCTACATGATAATGCAGCCACTGGTCACCAAAAAGCTGGATTTCTTTTGAATTAACCAAGGAAATTAATGCTTCAATGAAAATGAGAGATTCTCAGGAGGGAAACGAAACCTCAGAATTTCTGCATACTCCTAATACTGGTATTCAGCAGAACATCATCCTTCACTGCATAATACCACCCTTCAGTGCAGGAGATGCTGTGGGGCCCATCCATGCAACACCAAGTCTATACCCATTGCCTCTTCTTTAGTTATTCCAGCCAGCTGGGAGAAGGAAGGATGCTGGAAATGCTGCCTTGATTTATATTTGAGAGACATGAATGAGAGAAGTAAACTAAATAGAAAAGCTTCTTAAAGGTACAGATGAATGGCACTGCATCCCAGTGCTGAATGACTTCTTTCCAAAAGAGATAATACCTCTGTTAAAATACACTCTTCTGACAAGAAGGAACATCAAGCCTCAGGGGATTAGAATAATGAAAAAAAAAAAAAGGTCAAACCATCTATTTTAAGGCTAAGTTCCCCTAGCGATGCTAGGCGAACTTTAAATTAAGCAGAGCAAGCTGTAAATACAGAGCAGCTACCCAGACATTTCAATGAAAGAAGACTTAAAGCACACACATGTGCCACACCAGACAGCACCTGTAGCAGAGGCACCGAAATACTTCTGTACCAAAGAGCAAAGCGCGCCATGTCTCAGTAAATGCTTGTGGCAGTTAGGAACACGAGGCAGCAGGGAAAGAGACAGCATGGTTGCCTCCAGCTGCTGAAGAGTCCAAGAAGTTCATCCTGTCCATATAAAGTGCTGAGGCACTTCAAGGTGTTGTATGGAAGCAAGACAGCAAGAAGACATAATAAGAGTTACCACTCACTAAAAGAACTTAAAATGTTAGGATTACTTAAAAACATATGCAGGGTTATGTGTGTATGTTACACACATAGAAAGAAACTCTTTGTATGTAAAAGCATACGAGAAGTTTCTAAGCACTGATAACTTTGAAAGCGCTTTCTAATCAGGCAGGAGTCTCCCCCAATCATTCTGTAACTGGGTTTTCCTGCAGGCAGCTCACAGGTCTCTGTGTTGCACAGGCACAGCACCCACCCACTCAAGACTGCTGCCACCATCCCTTCACTGCAGCCACATGGCTTCCCAATCCCAACTGCATCAGGCCTGAAAACCAAGTTAAACTTCTCCCTTACCTTGATCCAAAGCCACTCAAGGGGCTCTGCTTCCTATGCACTCTTCCAGGAGTACCATACAGGCCCACAAAAGCTATTTCCACACCACTGCATCACTAACATAACACTCCACATGCACGTTCTCAGACCCAGCTGCAGAAGATCCTGGATTCCAGAGCTACACTAAAGCAACCCTTCTATGGCTGCTCCAAGAAATATAAAGATCTAAATAGATCGCCAATCTACCTGGAGAACAAATATCTGCCCATCCCCACCACTTCAGTCATTCCTTACTGAATGGTTCTTCTGAACTTGTTTTCGTGATTCAAGGCATGAGACTGAAAAGGAAAAGGAATGTGCTGCAATACAGAGGGAACTGACACCTTCAGAGAAAGACAAAGGTGCTCCTTAAGCCAACGCTAACACCATAATGTATTTTGTCAGCCCATGGCCTTGGTCAGCTGAACTCTGTAATCTGCCTGTATTACATTCATGCTTTGTTAGCTATAGCTGCCATAAAGATGAACTTTTTTGGGTGTTGCAAGCCACAGACCTGGGATGGGAGAGGTGCTTCAAAAGAATAAGCACACACCTTCTCCTCTAGCCTAAACCAGCCATTTGGCAGCTACCCAGTGCAACATAATACATCCAGTACAAGGAGCAAATTGCCTGTGAGGGACTGCCCTGTATACTGACACACAGCTCTGCAGGACTGGCATCCCTACATACCAAAAAAAGAAAAGAAAAAGGGCAGAAACAAACTCCACTGCAACCAAAGAAAGACTTTACTTATTCTTAATTTCTTTCTTCTTGTTTTCTTCTTTTCCCCTGGGCTAATTCAGAAGCCCATTATGCTTTTAGTAGGGAGTTATATTGCACAGTCACTGGGGCTGTGTCCCTGAGCACTGGCAATGTAGTTGTAAGGAACTCTTACCCTCACAAGAGAAAGATCAGCACCCTCACAAGAGACAGATCAGGCATGCTGTCAATGAATTGGGAGTCCTTTATGCATCTCAGTGACATTTTCATCACCATAACTGGCCACGGGTAGAATATCCCAGGAAGCAAACCCTAAAAATAGCTTCTTACAACAAGTCAGACAGTCTCCCAGCAAAAGGGGAGGGAACATTGCTTACACACAGTTAGCACAATTTGGCTATTACAAGAGGGACAACGAATGCCCAGAAAATGGGAGAGGCAGAGAGGAAATAGAGGAGGAAAAGTGGGTGGTGACTCATACATCAATTTTTTCTGCATCACCAATGACTGCCAATTGGAAATGCTTTCCCATGTGGAAATAAAGAAGTTGAAGTAGAAATCTGGAACCAAGTCTGCCCAGAATACTTTTAAATACAGTGAAGGAGGAAGCCTTGCCTGCTAAGCATGAGAGTGAAAAGCATTATGCACTCCCCATCAGCTGCAGCCACCTTGAAGGAACGTCCTGTGGGGCCCTCTCCAGCAATGACCCAAGTGGTCACAGGTATCCCCGCAGATCCCTGTGAGCTACAGAGGAATTCCTTCACCAGAATACCCTCAGAAATTTGTGGATGGGGAGCCAGGAAGCAACTGTACAAGTGCTCCTGTCATGGCTGGTAGCCAGGAAGTCTTTCAAGGAGCTTCTGCTTGCTGGAGAAGCAGAGGAGAGGCAGCGGAAGAGCAGAACAAGAAGCCATCCACTCTTTAGCCACGTGCTTAAAGCCACAAGCTCCCCAGCCAGCCTCTGGGACATGCTGGAGGGGCTGCAATCCTCACAGAGTTCCCCTCAGATGGCTCATCTACCCCACTGGCAGCAGGGCTACTACACAGGTGGCTCTTCTCCTCCTTACAGCAAGTCCCTCAGCAGCAGTCCCCAGCCTGCCAGGTGCAACACCTGAACAGCCAGGGCACCCCAACTGACCCCACCCATGGGCTCTCTCTGTAGCATCATTCCTTTGCACCAGCACATGGTGTTTCTGACAGCCATGCAACGAAGGACAAGACAGTTGTAAACCTGCAACCCATGGGGCCTCTGTGTACTTCTGAGTGATATGCAGAAGCTCAAAACAAGCTCCAAATTCTAACAGGACATCCTGTGTAAGAAGGGAGTGTTCTATAAAGACATCCTGACAGGACTGGCCCTAAGCAAACACCTGGTTAGACTCTGCAGCAGAGTGAGGAGGGGAAAAGCATGACAGGATTTTCCAGTTCCAGGACTGCTGCCCACTCTGCTTTTCCATGTTTTCCTGCTCCTGAGCAGCTGATGCATACACAGGCACAGAAGGGAGGGACTCCTACCATCAGCACTGTGCTGCCATCCCTTTCTCCTCCTGCAAAAAAGTCTTTTCTGAACAAGTTTCCCTGAGCTGTGGGGAGGACCCAGCCACAACTGCAGACACTGGGCTCACTTGCACTCACTCCCTCTTGATTTACAGAACTTCTCTGCTAACAGCTGCATTGCAGATGAAGTCTCTTAAAGTGGACATGCAGTAAGTGAGACAGTAGGACACAGAGCTGCTCCAAAGGCAACACAGCTATATCAGCACCTTCTCTGCTGCATACACAGCAACTGTACCTCTGCAAGAACTCCAGCAGCTCTGTCTTAACCCCACTAGGTACAGAGGGTCCTGAAGAACACAGCCCAACAAAGAGAAACCACACCAAGTGAGCGTATCTCTGGACATAAGTTCCCTTCTCCCCATCAGCTGATCACATCAGGTGTCGGTGGTTTTGGATGAACCAGCTAAGTATCAGACTACAGCTGGTTAGCAGACAAGGTAACAGTGTGACAGGGAGGCAGATCTCAGCAGTGTCAAATCACTGCAATGCAGGATCCAGGAATTCAAAGATGCAGAAGGAAGAATTTAAGTTCCTCTGGCTCAGTCGAGCTGCATGTTGTTTTGTTCCTGAGCCAACCTCCACCACCCCTTTAGAATAAGGTAACTGCAACCATGAGACTCAAGTTTTGTTTCCAAGACAGGGAAGAAATTTTGGCTATGTTTTCGAATGAGAAAAAAACTTCAGCAATTAACATTTCATAATTCATCAGGAAGATAAGAAACTTGACTATTTGTGAGGTGGTGGAAGGGAAAGCTTTTTAGGACTACTGAAGGACTACTGAAGAAACTAAATGTACACAGCCTCAAAGAGTTAACAAGGCATAATGTGCTTCCTTAAAACTGTAACCATGTCTGCAGCAACATAAACTGCTAGCAGCAACTAGAGTCACCTGAGCTCGTCAGCAATATTTGATAATGACTATCAAAAAAAGCCAACTGCCTTGTGTCTCTTTTTTCATATCTTAGAGCTTGGCTGTCTAGAGAAGACAAATGTGTTATGAGAACTCGACTCCCAGTCTACTGCTGTAGAAGTGCTTCCACACCAAGGACAAGCTGACCAACACTTCACTCCTCTACATCATCCTTATTAAGTGCAAGAGCAATTCAGACAGCCAGAGAAGGCTGTGGATCATTGCTCTGCACTGAAAATTTTAATCCAGGCAACTTCATAACAAGCAGCAGACACAACACAATATCCTAATCTGCAGAGCTGGCAGATTCTAGGCCAGATGACACACGAGTCAAACAAAAATGGGCTGAGCTGAAAGCCACTTTTCCATCTGCAATCCAAAAATCAGGAATATTTAAAGTAACACAGGAGCTATGAATCACTACTTTAACTTGCAGTGAAGAAATACATCATCACAATCAAGCTTTGTCTCTGCATAGGCACCACTTATAAAATAAAGCTGTGCAACTTCAACGCTCCTAATCTCTCTGACACAATCTCAACAGAGGACATTTGATACCCAAAGCTGACATGGACTGGCCCTGAGGCAGGCAAAATTAAACTTAAAAGCACGAATTATTTTGGCAAACTACAGAAAAGTCCTGCTTGGCATCACCAGGCTATACTCTCTAGTAGCCTCCAAGAAAAACGTTCCAGCAAGTCCCTGTGGGTTACAGGGGCCAGTAAAGACAAGTTCCTCCTTCTACATCTATTTTTTCCTCCAGCCAATGGGCAATTTCTTGGCCCGTTACTCATGAGATGTTACGTGCTTTGACATAAAGGAACATGAGGAAATAAATAAAATTTAAAAACAAACAAAGAAAAACCACCAACATACACATGGACATTTTCAGAACAGCAGATGCACTAAAAAGTGCATCCCAGAAAAAGCACTGGACTGTCCCCTATGAAGTCACATTTCAAGTCAGGTGTATGAGATCAGGTCTCTAGCAGCAAACCGAGCTGGATAAACACACATCTCACCCATCTCCAGAGCTGCAGGAAACTTTACAGACTGATTGTATTCTGCTGCACAGGAAAGGAGACCCCTTGTGAAAGAGAGGTCCCTGTAAAAGAACAGGGAACAAACAAAGTACCCTGAAGTTTAAGGATTTAGCTCTTCAGTCCTCTTTTTTCACCTCAGACATCAGGCTATGTCAGACCACTTCTCCTTTTCTCACTGCTCCCCTGGAATTGAGAAAACCTCTTTCAAAAAAGAGTTCTCTTCAACATCAAGAAACGACATCTCTGTCTTCACAGCCATCACTTACCACAGTCTACACCAACTGACTTATCAGAGATGACACAGTAACTGCAGAAGATAAAGCACATCCAAACACTGACATAAGACAAGCTGCAGCCTACATCAGCTAACTCAGGTGCCTAGAAGAGGGGAATGGAATGGAATGGGAATGGAAGGATCCTTTCCACAGGCTTTGGGGAACTGGCTTTGGATGCTTAAAATCCTTCTTCTCACTTGTGCTCTGTACTCACAGGAGCTTAGCAAGTCCACTGAGATTTGGCTTGGTGGGAAAGACCTTTATCAATAATTTCCATAGATATTAGTGTGTCATTTCATAAATAAATGTTTTAAGTTGAAGAAGCTCTTCTAGAATGAAACTAGTTTTTATTACCAACATTCTATCTTCCTAAGCCTTCAGACAAACATTTTATACTAGTATATTGCTGTTCAGAAGTTTCCCAGGCACAACCAGGTAGGTCTTTCCTGAAGCTGCCTGCAGGAAGGTACCGTGATAATTTGCAGTACTGCAAACAACCAAGTGATACCACCTTTTGCTATGGAGCACTGATACTTTGGGCACTGAATGCAGAGACATGCTCACCAGCTCCATGCTCCCCAGCCAGCTGCAAATCACTAATTCTCCTAGGACCAGTTCTCATCATGGTCAACCTCCACCAAGCAGGCTGCAGCACAGGGCAGTAATAGGACTTACTCAGACCTCAGTACAGGAAATAGTGCCAAGCTTAGCCTCTCTCATGCACTGCCTGCCCATCACACTATCAACTCTGATATGCAGAGACACTGCCCCAGCTCTGGGAAGGGAACAAAAGCATATGCAGGGTCAAGACCACTACTAGCCCTAGTAGTGCTGACATGGTTTTGCATCAGACGTTTTCAATGACAACAGTTTTGTGCTATCAATGACAGTAGTGCAGGCTGGTTAGAACCGTGTTTGATAGTCTGCAACCTGCAGGCAACACTGAAACTTGATTTCCATGAACTCTAGTGCAGAAAATCTCTAAGCACAAAGTAAAGAACAAGAGTTACTTGTAGGTATAGGGAATAAAAAAAAAAAAAAGAGACCTAAAAAGAGAGACCATCTTTTCCCACTTCTTACATTCCACCTGCCAAAGCAGTGCAAATCCCAATGCCTTCTGCAGTGAAAGCAGGGTGCATTCACCCTCTCTTCAAAGAGGAAATGTCAGAGCAGTGTTGCTCAGAGTTCAGACTGGAGGAGGAATGCCAGTCTGTGTTCCCCCCTGCCATCCCAGTAGCTATAGGAGAGTAAGCCTGGTATTTCTCACTAGGATACTGTCCTTCATTAATACATCATCATCCACCCTCCTCCCCTCCCTTCTCTTCTATGAGAAACTTTAATCCTTTGGCTCACACACATCTGGTAAATTTTTCAGTCCCTGTTTGCCACTGTCATCATGGCAACAGCCCCCAGAGATAACCCAGCAGCTCTGCCACAGCAGGCAGGCTGCCACTCCCTGCCTGATGTGCCATTTAGCCTTTGGCTCCTAGGTCTCCAAAGAGCTATGCCCACTCCCAGGCTCATCTTCACAGGCATATTCCCTCCTTAAAGATAAGTTTACATGGGGTTTGTTTTTCTTTAAAATTAACTGTGTCTTTATCCCCATAATGCCTTCTGAGACAGTTCTCAGCTCAATTTTTGGGACTCCGACAGAATCACAAAAACAAAAGTACTGCAAAAAGAGATGCTACCTTTGCTGCCTCAGAAAGAAAAGGGTCTTGTGTTTAACAGCACAATCACCAGCGGCTTCTAGCAAAGAGAAGAGATTAGCTAGCAACCTTCTCTGAAGCACCACACTAACCTGGACCTGTCCAGGTTAGCACACTCCAGCCACAGGTAAGACAAGAGCTCACAGCTGTGGATGCTTGGACAACAGCTAACTCAGGATGAGAACTCTGGACAGGAGCAGCAGGACAGAGGGTCACCAGAGAGATATGTAACTCATGCTCTCAGGAACATAACACAAAAGTTTAATGCACACACACATTCTCTGAAAGGTCATCACATTTACGCAACTCACATCTCAGAGACAGGGAATTCTCCCTCTGACTCTTGCCAGGTGCACAGTGAGACAGATACTGACACCAGGAGTAAAGCCACAGTCATCTCCTCCTCTCCTGATTCCATCAGAAAAAGGCAAGATACAACATTAACCAGCTCTCCTGGAATCTCTGTGTTAGTCTCAGACATCAGTAATCAGCTGCTTGCACCAACAACCACACTTCCCAGTCTGCTCATCTCAATTGTGGGAACAACAGAAATTGTGCAATATTCTCAGGGAGGAAAGGAGAGTAAAGTAGCATTACTAAAGGGCTATTTTCAATCAAAGCACTATAAATTAATATAGTTATGGGTTAAAGTAACTGATCCATGAGAAACAAACATTCAAAACAAACTCAAAATTCAAACAGAAAGAAATGCAGATGAAGAGCAAAAGGTGAAAAAATCTATAAGGAATCAAAATCTAACAACTATAGACTCAGTTTCACCAGAAAGTTAAATCCATGCCCCACTTATTTTTGGCTACCCTCAGTGTTCAGAAAGCTTACTTCTGAGATAAATGCCAGCCCATTTCTTCAGAAGTATTCTGCAACTGTTCTCCAAAAATCATGCAGGCAGCAATACCAGAGTGTTTGGGGAGATGTTACCAAAGTATAAAGTGGTATTTAAATTTAATAAGGTATAAAAAGGAACATGATGTCAGCCTAATTCTTAGGGTCCCAACTTTTGAAGCATTAAGCTTACTGTCGTAAGGATCAGCAACAACCACAGTAGTTTAAGTTACAGGGTCACATTTCCTCCATAGACTAAAAAAACCCCCAAACATCTAGTCAACAACTGAAAATTTTAAGGATGCATTTGCCCATCAGAAACCAGTGCACCTCTGTCTTCTCAAAGACAACTACTCTGAGCACTGACATCACTTCAGTTGCAGGCAAACACAAGGATGTGAGATACTCCTCGTCTCTTTTTTACAGCATTCAAGGCTTCTTTGCTGTGCTGGTGACCCTGGTGCCAGGCAATATTGCCCTCTTTGCCCAACCAAGCCAACAGCAACAGCTCACTCTATAATCAAACTCTGGCAAATGAATGTGGTTTTTTTTTTAACGTCTGTTATGTTGGTAAAAATCAGGAGCTTTCAAGAAGAGAGGAAACAAAAAGAAACCCCTGAAATACCAAAACAGGTGACAGGCCAGAGGTAAGTAAAAGTGGGGGGTGATGCCTTCATTGTCAGGGTTGTGCTCACAGACAGCACAGTGGTGAGAAATTTCTGAATTAGGATGCTTCCCTTTTAAAAACTGTCTTCACTCAATCTGGAGGGCCAGAACAACTAGAATACTTGCGGGGCATGGAAAGGAACAAAAATATTGTCATAGACCTCTCTTAAAACAGTGAAACAGTGGTGCTAACCCATTGCTGGGGAGGAGGGCAGTCTTTAAAAATTTCTTCATGATCGACAGATGAATCCTCCTCTGCTAGTGATGATTTTGCTGCTGTCTAGAGAAGAATTAAAATTGAAGACAGTGAAGTCTCCATGCTACACCGCAAAACCAACAAAAAAAGCAAATAGTTTTTTCACTGGATCCTTCTTACAGGAGATTGAAGTTGCTCTCCTTGCCCCAAGTATCTACAGGCTCCTCAACACCCTGCTCTTCACTGTAGGTACACCTACAAATATTTCAACTATGGCTGGCTGATCAGAGTAAAAGCTCCAGAGCCAAAGGCTTCGGCACACGTGCAGGAGTTAGTCTAATCACATTTCTGCCATACACAAATCCAGTTTATATTGGGAAAACAAGAAACCTGACTCTCTCACCAAGCTCCTTTCTCTAACCTCGTGCAGAGGCAGTAGGAACTCCTGCCCAATCTGTGTGCCCACTTCCCCCCCTCCCCTCATTGTTAATGCCGGAAATTTAATACTCAATGTGACCAGTGAGAAGACAGACACAAGCTGAAATCCTGTCTGCTCTGTTCCAGCTCCTTTATAAAATATACAGCGTAAACTGAGAGGCAACCTGGGGTAACCCCAACCATCACTAACATCCACAGTGGGAGGAAGCCAGCTTCTGGCCATAGCAAGCCACAGTAAAGCAAGGCTTCCACCACTCGCCACCCCGACAATCTCTGCTCACTCTCATGCCAGGGCATTTTCCTGCCTGTATGGATATGCTGGGGCAGGCAAAAAGCCAAGCCGACCCTCAGCAGCCCCCCACTAAGTTCCCAGCTTCAACCTCTCCTCCGAGGTCAGGGTCTCTTCTTTTGTACAAGCCGTCCTCTTCACCAAACATCTCTTCCAATGAAATTTCCCTACTGGTATACAAATACTATTTGAACCCCTCTTCCCCTATGCAGTGGACTGCAAGCAAAGGCAGGTAGGAAGAAGAGGGGGAGGCAGGCTGCTGGTGAGAGGTAGAAGGCTGCTGTTTCTGACATCAGCTGAGCAGCCTCACTACCAGCTCCTGCTGCACTCGTGTGCTGTGGTGCAGAGTGAAGAGTTCAGCCACTTGCTACCCAAAAGCCCACTCCACCAACTGATTCCTCCCCTACAGCCCCCATCCCGCAGCACCCAGCCTCTTACAGTCACTCCACCAGGCAGTTCCCAGCCTCATACACTGCTCTGGGGGGTGTGCAGCACTGTGCTCTGCTCCCTACTTCCCTCCATGTGTGCAAAGACTTCCAAAAAACTTCCAACTCACCACAGCTGGTCTGCTATATATGCTCCCTAATCACAGCATCTCTCAGACTTCTGCAGGCAGCAAAGGGGAGGCATGAGGTGGGGCTGGGGCGCAGGGAAGCTCTTCACTCAGCCCATGCTACAGGAAGAGTAGCTTCCCTCCCAAACCAAATGACTAGACTTGATTTGGCTGCTCAGCAAGTACAGCTGAGCAGACATGGTTTGATTTGCCATCCTCTGCAAGAAAGGACATTTGTCCTCAACCTGCAAACGCAGGAACACACAGAGGACGCCTATCACAGGACATTTCTATGCCAGCCTGGCTTTGCACTTGAGCCCTCTGTGACCAGGTGCTGGGCTTGCCTGCCCTCACAGAGCCGCTGGCCCCGCTGCAGTGCAGCAGCCTGCACACAGCCACTTCCAGCGGCGTGCGGTGCCCCACGGGGCACCCAAAACCTGGCAGCCTCAAGTCTAAGAGAGTACTAATGCAAGCAGCAGCTACCAACATGTAGACAACAGATCAAGAGAGATGTTAGGGACTGGTGCTGCTAAACTTCCACTGCAGCATTCAAGCTCAACGTCTTAGTGTCCAGGGAAACTACTGCTGACACCTTCAACAAAGCATATTGTAAAGCCCAAATCGGCAACCACTACAGAACCAAAAGCCAGGGCAATGGTGGTGTGGGAAAAAAAGCAGAGTTGGACGTATAAAGAGTGGTTTTTTCCTGTTGGGATTTGATACACAGAAGTAATTCCCTGCTCCTCCCACAATCCACATAATCTCCTACAGAAACAACAACAAAGTAACTGGGTAGACTGAAAATTTTTATCTGGTTTACAAATTCAGAAAGATGAAAAGCAGGGAGAGAAGCCACCTCTATTTCACAGTCAACAGCAAAGCCACAGTAAGGAGAACACAGTGAAGTGGACTAACTTACAGGACAGCTGTTTCTAGTTCTCTCATCAAGAGATGTCACTTGCAAGAGTTAAAAGATACAGATTTTCAACAGCAAATTAAATTTAACAATAGATGTAATACACAGATATTTTGCCTCCTGCACCTATAAAAAAGGGCAGAAATACTACAGGTGGTCGTGGGATCACTAAATACTATTTGGTATAAAAAAAATTCTAAAAATTATCCAATCCTAAAGCTGTGCCTACCTCTTGCCAAAGCCAGACCCTCTCTTGAAATTTATGCTGTCAAGTCAAATTAGGGATATCTCCCTACTGCTACTAAGGCTGCTGCTTCTCTCTTGATCTTTTGATCACTGCAAGTAACTTTACTTTATTTGAACTTCACTGTAGCACTACTTGCTATGAATTTTCATGTTCAAAAAGTATTCTGGTGAAAGCCACGAGACAACTTTCAAAAAATTACAGTTATTACTTCCCTCTATCCTTAGCACTGGTAAAAGTCTGTGCATTCAATCCCATAGGAATTTCAGATGAATGAAGCATTGTATTTCCCCCAGGTATAATAATCACTGCTCTTATATGTCAGCTGAATGCTGACTAAGGTGAAGTATGTTTCCTCTCCCTTTCCACAAGCATTTGGACCCTATTTAACATTAAATTTCTTGGCATGGTCTTCACTGGGCAGTCTTAAGCATCAACACAACATGAATAATAGCAAATACTTCATTAAAGCCAAAATATGAATTTTAATTTAGACAAGCTCTAACTGACAAAACTTATTAAAAGAGAGAACAGGCATCCAGAAATCACAGACAATATAAAAAAGAGACTCTCCTCTCAACAGCTGACTTGGTATTTCATGAAGGGTGAAGTTTACTAGACTGAAGCTGTTAGGACCAGCACTCCATCCATCCTCCTTGCTTTCACAGAGAAGCCTTGTAAAACACCATGTCTCTTCAAGTCTTCACCCTTCCATTCCATATAATTCACCCTGAAACATTCCTCTTCCTCCTTTTCAGACATGTACAGTAAGCTTTTCAGCACTTCCCAGTAAGCTATCTAGTATTTCTTCATCAGGAGCCTTGAAAAACAAAGGTAACAAGAAGTACTGCAGGGGGACAGCAAGGCTCTGTAACCACTACCTTGAACAGAATCAAGGAAAGCACTACAGCAGGCAAAACTTCTATGAAGCAGCAATGGGCTACACTTTGCAGCAGAAGCAGCAAGATGCTGACTCCTGAAGTAGTAATTACTGCATCAGGTGTCCATACAGGTTCAAATTCTGCTAGCAATAGTAAAAAATATTAAACGTAGCAATGCTTAAGTTGGAGAGGGGCTGGCTGTCCCCACATAAACGAATATTCTGGCTCTGTGACCATGCCTAGAAGAAAACCAACAGTGTGGGAGGCAGGTCAGGAGGGTGGGTTACCCTGCACAATGGACCGCATGCAGCTGGGTGCGCAGGACAGCCCCGAGCAGAGGTACTGATGGGCAGAGACATGGACAGCCCAAGGAGAAGTGCCTGATTGGCGAAAGGACACATGAGGCAACACATATCCAGGATGCTGCAGAATTAACACCATAATTCTGCTCCTCAGGGAGAGAGCTTTCTAAAACGCCTTTTCCCGAGACTTTCATTTTCAGGTTGCTGAATCAATCTCCCTAATCACTGATTTACAGCTGCAATGTCTAAATAGCACACATTTTTCCTTCAATGCTTTAAAGACCTATTCCAAGGTGAATTCACTAACTTCCTATCAAAATACTCAGTCTTTTACTATAAGTACTTTTTGTACTTACCCCTAGAGCTCTCAGCAAACACAGCTGGAATAACTGAGGAACCTAGATATTCAGCTGAAGTCACCATCCATTTTTCACAGATTCCTCAGTCCTCAGTTAAAACTTTAACACATCCTGATCAGTCCCTTGTTTCTGATACTCTTCTGTACTAGCAGAAACATACGTTTTCTTTCTTGGTTGTCCTCACACTTACCCTACCTAACCAATATGTTTTTAAATCTATCATTGCTAGCTGCCTCCAGTTAACTAGCTGAAGACTGGGCTAGCAGCGTCAATGTATTTTTCCTACTTGTTGGATCATTAGTGTCATCACCTGACTATGAAAAACAACTAGAATCTATACATTTCTCCCTCTGTAACTCCTTAAATGACCAAACACTTAAAAACTGACTCAATCAGTTTTTCTGAGACTTTTGGACTTCAATTAATATGTTTCTGAATTTTGTTTCAACTATATTCAGCCTGCATTTTTTCCCATTTTTCTTCTCTCCAGAGTTAACTTCAATACCCTGTCCTCTGTAAGATAACGGTTTATCCTCTGTGATCAGTTTAGCAAACTGCCCTCTCCCTTCTCCAAGCAGCCTGGTGACCACTAACATCTGAGAAATAGCTCTCCTGAGCTTTAGTCCTCACTACAGGGAAGTCTGCGGAGCAAACACAGCATTAATGGCCGTCAGCAAAGAAAAGCCACTCTTCAAACCTCTCCCATATTAAGTTGAACTAATTTTGAACTCAAGAGATTGGATATCCCACCTACATCAGCAGGCACTGTCACGTGACCATTGAGGGGACACTGATTCTCAAAAGATCTGCAGCCACCTCATTAACAACCTAAGGCTCCACTGGTTGGCCCCCAAAACGACCTCACTCAGGCTAATTATGAAACACCTTAGCACATATGCTTGCTTCCAGAAGTAAAAAAAAAAAAACAACCAACAAAATAAAACAACAGAAAAGAAAAATCACAGCACACTACCACTGACACTACTTCTTCATACAAACCCCACAAACTACAGTAAATGGAAATTTTTCACTATTCTTCAAGCTGTCTTCTGCTCTTATCATCACATTTCATATTCTGGCAAAAAGGAGAATACATATTCTATTTTTCTTTTTTGTAAGGATTAGGAAAAACATTATTCACTTCTAAATCATTTCTCAAGATCATTTGCTTTCTCCTCATGCTTTTCTCTTTCATTTCTCAGTCAACCCCCCTACTAAGCCCTCTACTCAACTATCAAGATAGTCAAGGGCTTCATACATTAATTTTGTCAAATGTGAAAGGCCTCTAAAGACTTACAACTCTTCTTGTTCACCTTTTCTAGAAAGAGTTGCCTCTGGCATCTCAACTTGTTGCACTCCCTGTTTTCAGCATCTTTCATTGCAATTCAGTTTCTCTCATTCTCCCTCTCATCCACCCCACCCACAAGGCAACTTTAATCCCTGTAGTGATTCCCTACCCTAGAAGACACACGTTCCCTTCATACTATACAGTCTACTACCCTTTATGCATTTGTACATCCCTGGAAAACAGAAAATTAACAGCTTGGAAGAGTTAGATTTTTTTCTTTTTTCACAGACTACAGTCTAGTTTCAGGTTTTGTAAGTCTCCAGGAGTAATGAAAGCACAAGCCCCTTGTTCTAATATGCCAAGAAGTCAAATTGGCAATGTTTCTCCATCCAACCTATTTCTGCCTTTGAAGGCAGACTTCTTAGTTTCCAAACACACCAGCTTTAACTACAGCGTGAAAGGAGCAAGGCTTATAGCATCTATCTTTCAAAAAAATAATCACATCTGTTCTTGTAAGACAGATCTCCTAGGTAAAAAAGACATTCAGCAAAATAAGTCTGCAACACTTCTCTTTATTATGAGTGATTGGTACACATACACACATAGATGAATCTACCTCTAGCTCACCTTGAGGAAGAAAGATCTCAAGAAGAAAAAAGACAACATCACTTTACAGAGTATCCATTTCGAGACACAGGAATTTTTCTATCATCCCACACTACCTTCTTTCAGTCTCCTCTTTGCCACACAACTCAATTATTTTGAAATGTCTTAATAATGACTGAAACAAGCAACTCCAGATCCCTTAAATTTATTACAGCCTCAACTCCAGTGAAATATTTTTCTATTAATATAGGGAAGAAAGGTAGATAGAGACTAACCTCTGGCTGACAGTTTTTTGGTGTTGATGATTTTTGCAGCATATTCCTGTGAAGAATTTTTCTTTACACATCTGCGGACCACAGAGAAGGCTCCCCTGGAAGAAAAATAAAGAGGGTAGGTGCTATGAAACTGAAAATGAGAATATAATAGCAACAATTCTTTTCCCCAGAGTGGACCAGATTAAGGACACGACAGAAGACATACAGAGGAGGGACACAACACCTGAGAATTTGATGAACAATTCATGCTGTCTGATCAGCAAAAAACTTAAGTCTATATGGTACTCAAGCCCCCTCACAGACAGCACCACAGGAAGAGCACACTGTGTGGGGAGAGACCATACAGGCACAGAAACAGGACATGAAGGCATTGATAAACAGGACACAGCCCCAAACGGTGCTGTAAACACTAGCTGGTAAGTCCATCTCCCAAAGACAGCATCCCTGGCAGTCACAGCACAAAACCAGGGCTCAGGTCGCCCATGTTCAAGTGCAAACTCAGTCACAAAATCACTGCAACACTTTGCAGAAGTTACTAGCTCTCTTATATCCCTCAGCCCATCTGCAAAATGGGGATAAGCATGTACCCTTTAATGAAGGGAGTAGAAAACTACAAGGCTTTGTACATTTTCTCAAGCTGAAACTATTGATATTAATATAACTATTCCAAGGAGAATTACTCTTGGAGTAGAGGTCTGAGAGAGCGAAGAAGGATTTCTGTGAGGAAAAAGAGTGAATACAACAGAGACCAAGGTGAAAATCTACAGGACTACACAATGAGCACTTGAAAACAGCCCCTTATTTTTTAAAAACAACAAAAAACATAGTGGGTAAAGAACAACAACTAGCTTTACAGGAAAGATGTGAAAAGGGGAATGGACAAATATGAGAAAACAAGCAGAAAATCCCAAGTCCTTCAGATCAGGAATGCAAACCCATGTCTAGGGACAAATGTCCATATTTCAACTGTGAGAGAGGGGAACAGAAGCTGCACAAGGGCCCCACAAAGAGTAAGTCCTACAAGGAGCCTAAAATAGATTGAATCCTTCCAGTACTGCGGAATTCTGCCTTTTTATCCCCTTCCACAACCCCTACATACAAACCAATGAGCATCAAGGTGAGAACCAGCACTGGGGCCCGGGCTTGGTGACACACAGCTGCAGCAGTGTGGGGAGGGACAGGGACACCGGGCTGGAGAGAAGAGATGCAGCAGAGCCCAGCAGTTGGTGCAGGAAGGGAGGGAGCAAGCAGCAGAACCCACGAAAGCACTGTCCCCATAATCCTACCCTGGCCCTTTCTGCGTTGCTTTCCTGCCCAGCTGGGCTCCCCTGCAAAGCCCTGTCCTAGGGTGCAGCAGCAAGTCTGCCAATGCGGAGACAAGTGCGGAGAGAGGGAGGGAAGAAGCGAGGGAAGCGGGGAGGGAGGAGAAGCGCGGTGCAGCAGCACCTGGTCCTTTCACAGGGACAAGGAAGTGGGGACTGAAGCATCGCGGAGTGGCTGTAACAGTGTCGCGTCCCAGCGCAGAAACAGTTGCAGGGAACAGCAATGTATGTAGCTAGGAGACAGTGCGGGCAGGAGAACGGGGCAGCCAGGTCCTGAGGAAGGAAAGGGGGGAAGAGAGGAAATCTCGGGGTGCAACAGGAGCGCGCAGCCCGAGACAGGCTGCAGGGACACCCGCTGCGGCGGGGCGACCCAGGAGAGCAGGAACACCTTTCCCTCCGGCGGCTGTGCCGCTCGGGTGGACGGGAGGCTGGAGAACAGGATTACAGCGCGACAGCTAATCCTCCTGCGGCTCCCAGGAGAGCCGGGTCGCCGGCACAGTGCTCCCGACAGCGCCGGTGGGTCCCGGGGCCGGGGCGGGCGGCGGGGCGCGGCGCGGGGGCACAGCAGGCTCCGTACTTGCCAAGCTCCTCGTAGAGCTGGTACTCGTCGGTGAAGCGGGTGCACGTTGCCGTGGTGGCCATGTTCGGGCTGCGAGAGGCTCAGCGTCGCTGGGGCATGGGGCAGGGCGGCGGGGACGGGCCGGGCGGGAGCGCTGCTCGGCGGCCTTCCTCCTGGCTCGGCGGGGCGGCGCGAGCTCCCCCGGCGCCCGGCTCGGCGCTCCCCGCTCCGCCGTGCACAGTCACCGCTTGCCGGGGAGGGGAAGGAGGCTGAGCCTGGCCAGCACCGCGAGAACTGACNTCCCCACGCGCTCCGCTGGGGGCCGGGAGCAGACCCCGGCCGGGGGCACCGCGGGTATTTCTCTTAATTCCCCGCGCTAGGGGCGCCGGGCCAGCCGCGGCCGGATAAGCTTCCTGCGTGCGGCGGGAGAGGAGGGAAGAGGGAGTCGCCGCCGCCGCCCTCCCCCGGGCGCACGTCAGCGGGGCTCACACCGGGCCACTCGGCCCCTACGTGCCACGGCCCGCCGGCAGCAGCCACCCGGTTCTCTCCAGCAGCTCCGTGCGCGGGGAGCGAGAGGCGGCAGCTCCCGGCCGCCGCCGCCCGTCCCGACAGCAGTCAGAGCCCGGCGCACAGCGTAGGGAACCCGGCCCGCTGCGCTGCCGGCCGCGACAGGGGAAAGCGGGGCCTCGAGCCCTTCTGCGGATCCACCTCAAAGTTGGGCCCTGCGCTCCTGAGCGCTGTCAAGCTGCCCGACCTTGGGGACGCGTGTGGAAGTCCCCGAGGAAATGAACCATCTGGTGCAGAGGTAAAGCGGTAACACGCGAAATGTCTTGAAACTGTTAGAGAGTGAGAACCGGCATTCGTACACACACGCGGTTTACGTTGATGGGACTTGGACACAGAAGACAAACAGAAATCAGCAGCCTCCCAACTACAAAAGAAAACAAACCAGCCTCTGTGCTGTTTCTACTAGCACAGCATCTGAGAGTGCTGCTGCAGTGCCTTCATAAGCAAGTTTGTTTTCTCCTTTTACTTAAGTGAGTCTGTCTCTGTCTGAACAATTGCCAAATCTGCTTAATATGCAGATTTATATAGGGCAGTCACTGATCCAGCCAGAGAGGGAAGGGCTGCACTGGCCTCTCCTGCGTGACTGGGAGTGCAAGCTGTGTTAAGAACATTCAGAGAGACAGATGAGTGTACCATAAGCCAGGAGTAGCATTAAACTGATCTGAAAATTAAGAGTTCTGTATAAGTACAATATATTTCTGTTCTTTGTCTGGACTATGAAATCATCATGTTATTCAATCTCATGAAAAGCAGTGACAGCAGCCACCTGCATATCCCCCCTGCTTTCTGTCTCCAGGTTAAATGCAGCCAACCCAGTGCTGCAAAGACTACACCAAAGTGATGCAGTGGGCAAAAATTCCCTCCGCCTATGCAGAAAGTAGATAGCAAAAGTAGGACAACATAACAGTAGCATTACAACAAAGCAATACCTCTAGAAGGTGATTATGAAACAACAGCATTCTGCGTCTTACACCATGCCAGCCTTTAAACCTGGAAACCTGCTGACACAGCTGTATAATTCAGAGAACCAACAAATGATCTATCCAACAGGTATCAGTTGATCAGGCTCCTGCCAAGATAAAACTTCCAACAGCGTCGTTTGGTGGTCCACCAGTTTCTTTAACAGAACAGTTGCATCCAAGAAGGAAAGCAGTTTGACAACCCGTGGTCCTTACCAGGGGAATTAGCTGATAACATGAAATTCAAGTTGGAGATTATATGTACGGAGGTGGGCAATGTTGCTGATAACACAGCCTGCACTGCATTTCCACCACCCAAAGTGACATTTTGCAGGACAAGTGAGCTGTTAAGTTTGTGCTGTGGTTGCGTTAGGCGATGTCACCAGGAAATACGCAAGCCATTCCCCAGTGTTAAAATGTACAGAGCAACTGGAACAGGGCTCTGTTCCACAACACAAAACTGAGAGAGTGATTAGGACCAAATTTTAGTATGCTGTAGTGAATAAGCAGCCAGAGGGAGCAAATCTTACTTTTATGCAGAGAGAAGTGGCCGAGCCATGACAAAGAAGTACAGCAATAGGAGAGGTTTACTTGTGTATTAAACAGAGCTATTCTGCAGTTGAAAACTGTGTTAACTGGACTCAAGGGGTGTCCTGTGCTCCACACAAAGCACCCCATGATACTTAAGAAGCTCTGATAGCAGTGGTCTTATGAAAATACACGAGGAACATAAAAAGAGGGAGACAGAAGAGGATGTTTCTCATCTTCAAGTGTTACAAGGAAAAGTGAGGACTGGAAACCAGAAAGGGAACAGAGGAGCAAGTGTGTAAAGAAAAGCTAACCATGTGTTCTGCATAGCAAGTGCTACAGAAACAGATTGCTAACTGAGAAACTTGTGTTGAGTGAGAAGTGGGATATAAATTGAGTGACAGACTTGATTAAACCAAGTACTGAGTGGGAGACTAAATTATAAGAGTAGATTTTTTAAAAGCAATGTAGACAAAATGAAGCAGGAGGAGGGGTGGCAATATGGATAAGAGAGTATTGTGTCAACAGAAAGAAATATTGATGTTCTGGCTGACATTCCAGTCTACTTGTACTGAGAGCAAAACTGCAAACAGAGGTGAATCTGGATGGTGCCTGGTCAGAATAATGTTGTAGGGACCAGAAAATATCTGAACAGTAAGAAATGGTTTTGAGAGCCTGTGCAGTAGTAATGGGAGATTCAGCTAATGAACATTAAGTGAAATTCTGATCTGAGTTATATGCAGCATTGAAACCTGGAAGAAATGCTTTGCTTTTGGTATTAACCAGCTGCAGATTTCACATTAGCAGAGTAGCAGTTTTGGTCTCTATCTTTGAAGTAGCACAGTTTGGCTTATACAGTACTCTGAACTGTCAGGGATCTGTGAAGTAATAATCTGATTTTAATAACTGGAGCTGAGTAAGAGGCACTAAAGAAAGTAAGTAAAATGCAAAGAATTTAATGCAAAGCCCATAGGCGTAAATGGACATTTCCTCTGATCAATCGAATCAGGCCCATCTGTCCATGGAGCCTAAGGTCAGCTTTGGTATGTTGAAGAATGTCTGTGGGAAGGCAATAACACAAAAGCATTGGTCTTTAGGGAAGCAGAGTGAAGGACTAAAAAAATAGTTCAGAGAAACTAACTGGAATTCAAACCACTGTGGAAAATGGGAAGATGCATGATAGCATCTTTCCAGCAAGGTTTAACAAGCCCAAGAGCAACATGTATCAGTGTGCTGAGTGGAGCAGTTCTGGCTAGTACCAGATAGGAAGAAAGTGTGTTAACAAAAGTAAAGGACTTGGGAAGGGTAAGAATGGTTAAAGTTAGAAATTAGTCTGGGAGGTTGAAAGCAAGTAGCAAAAAAGACACATGCAGTAAAAGAAACTGTGTAGGCATATTTTTTAGATAGACATTTTCTGGGTTTCTGCTATTAACTTGGCGTCCCACAAAGACTCAACCAATTTTCCTCTGTGTGCCTCTACTGTCCAGCCTGCCTCTTTAAAGGGAGTAACTCCAGGTAGGTCTTATCTCTTACAAAGATATTACAGGGGATAAAATTCAACCTGCCGTGCTATTGTGTGGGGCTTCCTGACACTACTTCAAATATAGTAACAAACGAAAATGCAAATCAAAACATCCAAACATCTAAAATATTTGTGTGAAATAAAACGTGTGAAATATTCCATCATCTTAAAATGAGGCATTTTTTGGCAGGTGAGGAAGAGTTTTGAAATTCTTAACTATTATTTTGCTTCTGAATCTACAAAGAAACATGCAAAGAGTTACCTAAATCAAGCATCATTTTATCATTACTGTTCATGGACTCACATTCATGTTCACAGAAGAAAGCCCCCTTATTTTTATAGGTGATTACTCATGTTGGCTACAAATATTTTTTTTTTACTTATGCCATTGTTGAGTATCTACCAAGAAAATCAATTTTCTTTAATGTGCCTGGTTGTTCTCTTCCTTCTCCCAAACTGACATTCATTTGCTACCTCTGAGGATTTGTAAGTGCAAAAATAAAAAGTAGCATGCATACAAAGAAGATTGGGAAGAGAGGAACTTTTTAGTGAATGAATATAAAATTTATAATCGAAATAAATGATAGCATTCTGGAGAGAAGCAAATATTAAATTACCCTATTAGTAGGGACTATTCAGCCATCCATCTAGTTTAGTGTCTTGTCTTCAGTAGTGACCTATTCCAGATGATAAATTTAAGGGAGAGGGAAGAGAAGAGAAGGGTATGAAAGGAAGACAGAGAAGAAAAAGGGAAAGGAATCAAAGCAGGCCGATAAAGGAATCCGTGTAACTATGACCCATGTGCATATTGCATGCTTCTTGATTAGAGTAGCTTTCCTCCTGACCCCAAGCTGATGATCACAATATGCCCTGAAGCACCAGGATTGGTAGCCCCTGTAATTTTGATCCTAGCTTGTGTCAGTGCACATGCTATTCTGTTTCATGTCAACGCCTAATCCTTTTTGATAGTTACTAAGCTATTTAAGTCAATAATATCCCATGGCTCTGAGTGTCGCATGTTAATTATATGGCTCATAAAACATATAACCTGATCTCACTGCAAATTTGTTCTATTTTAATGTCTCTGAGTGCTTTCTACTGTTAGGAGACAGAGTCAGTAGGTAGTGTGACCAAGTGGCCAGCCCTGTTCTGTACATCTCTGCTCTTTAGTGCTGTGGGTCACTGCCCCGGGAGCTCAGACAAACGAGGGGGCCGCTGCAGTCTGGCAGGGTCTCAGTGCCTGGGTGCCTCTGGGCAGGCTCTGTGTACCTGCTGGCAGCCTGCCTGCTTCCACAGCCCCCCTAGTGAGCCATGGGGGCACATGCCTTTCACTGGGATTTTTCCAAGTCACCTAGACATGAGGTATTTTCCTCTCAGCTTGAAGTGCTTGTAACTTTGGATTTCAGAAGCACAGGCTAGGTCCCCACCTAGGAAAGGGAAGCATTTGGTATACATTCAGCATATTTAACTGGCAAAAGCTCACTCCACAAAATCTTTTCTCTAGAGTCTTATCCTACATTAATGAGGGATCAATATCAGGTTTATTGACTGATTTCACAGGCTGTTCTGGATTCCTGCACAACTACATATGATATAGGCAAAGCCTAGTGGAAGATAATACATGGATAGTCTTGAAGAACCGAGTACTTTACCCACAGAACTGTATAGAACGGGCTACAGCAGCCTGATTTTATGTTTCTCATCTCATGAAAATCCAAGTCCCTCCAATACTAACATGAGCTCTAGGTTAGAAACTGAGTGACCTCCAGAAGACTCACCTTTCCAGATCTCTCTTGGAAACTTTCTTTGCTAGAGAGACATCACTAAACAATTTTTCAATGCTGAGCTGCAATGTCTAATGGCTGCTCTCTTAACTGATCAGTTTTACAACATATTATGCTTTTATCACATCTAAATTAGCCTCTGAAATTTATCCATAAGACGTTATACAAAACAGAAAGGATTATGAAAGTTGGACAAATAATGTGAGCAATAAGAATTTCCTGTATCTATAAGAATATTAATAATATTGTATTAAAACCCCCCAAGTTTTCACTTCTATTTTCTTGAAACTGGCCAATGTCAGTTGTTAATTGGGTGAAGAGCACGGTTTCCCACCACTTATATGGCAACAAGGTCATGTTCCACAAGTTCCTTTAATAACTATCCAGTAATAGTAACTGGTATGCTAAAATCACCCTCAGATGAGGTTAGCCTCAAAACATTTAATTTCTGTTGCCTCCCTTGGTGAATGGATGACAGAGAAACAGATTTTCCTGCTTCACAAGAGGAAGTGAACAGATCCATATAACCAGTGCCCAGTTTAGTTTAATAGTGACTTCAGGCAGCTCTGCTGTCACTGAAGGGTTACTCTGTGGGTATACGATAGTGGGGAAACATCTTGAACATTCATTTGAATATGGCCATCGCAGTGGAATGTTCAGGGGCTATTTTAAGATTCACGCTGTTTGTTTAAACAAGATGGCATGACTCAATGACTGTTACGTAAAGGATGAACACAGATTTCTCCCTATATCCCAGATATCTCCATCAACTTAAAATATTCTATGGAATTATACATATACCATGCTGAATGGTATTGATTACTGAATGGATACTGAAAACTAATGCCACATCCTGGAATGGAGTCTCCCTCTTTTTAAAATAAGGTCCCTGTCAGAGAAAAGGCTAATACAGCAAAAAAGGTGATGGATGGACAGGCCACAAGAGCTGAATGCTGCCTTTCAGAGTGTTGAGAAGAATATGAACAAGTAACTCCCTCATTTCTGGGGTTTGCCCATAACCAAAAAGAATGAGAAATGAGTTTGGTTTCTGGTGATCAGTCAATGCAATGTATTGCTACTGCTGAAGAAAAGACTTCCATTTAGTGCCAGATGCAACAAGTTTTGTTTAATTGCTTTTTATAATGGAGCACAGATCACTGAGAAATCCTCCAGTTCAACTCTCACAACCAAAGTCATCAAAACATTTGGCTGTTACTAGCTCTATTTGAATTCAATTCAAATTAAGATAAACTAATGTATCTCACACTATCCATTTTTCCATCTTGTCATCTCAGTTGAACTTATGGCACAGTCCTTGGGGAGATAGTAAACTTCTATCTAACTGAGTTTTCTGTTAGATCTTGATTTAAATGGCCATGGATTATTGTCCCGGAATAAGGGTGCTAAACACCAAAGATACCCTGAAGTGTGTGCAGACTCTTGAGATTACAAAGAGACCAAATCATTCCCTTGGGGAATTTGCTGTCATATATTATACTCATGGATCAGTCTAAAACTGCAGTCTGTTCAGAACAAGGCATCTGTCTGGTCTTGTTTGGTAAAATATTGTGCATGTCTGGTAGCATGTCATAGACTGATCAGTTTTAACTCTCAAATCATAGCACCCTACCAATTAAACATCAAGACATGACTAGAGTTATTTAATGTTAACACAAAATAAAAGGAAGCGATTTTTAAAAATACAGGAGTTTATGATTAATTTTGTTAAACCTGCAATTTGAAAGTTTTTGGTTTTGACAAGGAACACCCTGCTCTCCTTGCCCTCATAGGAGTGCTGAATTATAATATGTAACATGACAGCATTATCCAGCACTGGGATTCTCAAACCTTTTTATCCTGAGAGATAACTCTGAATCTGGGAGACATTACAAACATTTAATCATCAAAGCTCCTGGTCCATTATATGCCATGAAGTAGTGTACTTCCACAGCACAAACGTCACTGCCAAAATTGGCATGAACTGGCCCCTCCTGGCAGTCTCAGGAAGTCCACGTTTACAGAGCCTGTGCTTTCCTGTCATCACCAGGCCGAAGTCCTTTCAAATTTAGGACTAAGGCAGGAAGGGTGTATTTTCACTAACCATGTCCACAGTACAAGTACAAAGGAGTAGATGCAGAAGCAATGTCTCCAGAGTATTTCACCATCACTTTCACCAGCACAAAACTCTCAAATAACACCTGTTAGCAGAAAATACTGGTTTTCATTTTTTTTCATCTTTCAATGTTTTTGGTCCACTGTTTCACTTCTCAGTTTAAACAGTAACTGTTTAAAGATGACCTTGACATTTTAAAAAGAGCCTGTAAAACCTCTCTACTGTAAAACATGCAGTTTAACATTTATGCATAATTTAAAAAAAAATAAGCATTTTAACCAAAATTACCTGAATGTTTACACAATGAAGAGATGGCTCACAGGACTCTTCAAAGAACACTGGCAGTAGTTTCCTACCCTGAGTAAAATAAATAAATTAACACACACATCCTGTTTCACATCAAAAGAAAATCTGGCTCCAAGGAACAATCCAAAGGAGACAGCCTGTGAATGTTTACAAATACAGCCTGAGCCAACAGGAGCAGCAAGAGGGTATTTGGGAACCACAGCAAAACCTCCACCCATCAGCTGGACTCTGGTTTCTCCAGGTTTCAGTTCTGCCTGGGTGTAATGAACAGGGAACACACAGTGAGAAAGACAGGCCCGATTTCCCAGCCTGTAAGCAATAGTAAAATAATGATTTACACTCCCCATTACAGCCACAAAACCTGTGGGAATAAGTGAAGTAAATAATGTTTTACAATTAGAGAAATGAGCCAGAGAATGGGACAGTAACTCTCTCATGACCTCATGGGAGTGCATCTGTCATGAGAAGGCAGAATTCAGGTTGCTCCTCCAACATGAACAGATGTAGACACTTTCCTGTGGATCTTGATTTTGGGTGAAGGTAATGCAGTGGTGCCACTCTGAATTAAAGATGCAGCTCTCATCAGATTTCTCCCCAAAATTATGCCTCAGCATGGAGTGCCATTCACAATTAAAAATTCACTAAACCTTTCTTATTTTCCTGCATCTCTTTTCTATGGAGTGGCTGTGATTGCTACTACTTTCTACGCCTCCTTCTGACTGCACTTTGTTCCTTGTACCTTGTTAATAAAAATAAAATACAAAAGAAAAAAAGATTATTCTTGGCAGGTTAAAAAAATTACACCCAACATCTGTCAGTTTGGGTTGGGATCCCCATTAAGAATCCACCACTCTGAGTCTGCAGTGACACAGACTTCCTGCCTTTGAAGGGCAGTAGGCAAACACACCTGACTGTGTGGAAACACAAATATTTGCACATTCAGAAGCCCTCAAGTATCTAATTTCTATACTGCAGAGGAGGGTATTATTTCCATGTTTAATGACCTTATGTTATATTTGAGAAGTACCAGTGAAAAAAAATGCATGCCAGCAGCAGAATAAGATGCTAGCTCATGGCTGTTTCTTTCTTGCATACTTGCAAATCACAGAAGTGTGTGCAAGTGCATGAAGCAGAGCTGCATTTCTGGTCACAAAGATGGGGATAAAGTGACTCATGTTGAGGTGTGCACGTGTACCTCTGACTGGATGGTGCACAGGCCAGGTGGATGTAGGTACTGCACTCCCACAAATGGGAACAAAAGCAGAGATGCCATAAACTGCAAGGAAAGATGAAAGCTGTTTTTACACGTATGTTCCAAGACACACAATACGTGTAAAGGCCAAGGATCCAGAAACAATAGAGGAACTGACTTAAAGTGAGTTCCATGCAGCAAACAAGGATAGGCTTGTGGGTGTGCCAGAGAGAGTGACAAAGCATTTTATGTTTACATGAGAAAATAAATGCTGTCAATGCAATTAAGAGCCAAACTCCATTTAGCTTTTGCTTCGGAGTGAGTTTGGATGTGCAGTCTGTGATCCCATGCAGCTGTAACATTCAGCTGTCATTCTTACAGAAGGAGCAAGCTCCCCGTGGAAATCACACCTTGTGGCTATAACTAGAATTCACAGAACTAACATCTGTCTCAGCTTTGGCTTCTGTCTCTATTCCTAGACACACACAGGGGTAGGTGAAAGCACAATCTGGACTGTCCCTGACTCCAGGGGATGGTCCTCAAGCCCAGGGTTGGGATGGTATTGGCCCAGGAGCTGGGGATAATTAATTTGATGAATGAATGATGCCAGTTGAGGACTTGAAAATCCTATTCCTAGCTCACACTTCCCTTTGGCAAGAGAGGGAAGTACTGCAATATTAGTTGTATTGCATGTCACTAAAAATACCATTTCAGAGTGAAACTCAAGAGTTTTACAGGCACATACAAAATGTTTGAAACTCTCATGTGATTCCCATTCCTCTTGCTTTGCAAGAGCTTAATATCATATTCATTTTTCTGTCAACAATTTAGATGCTTTCTAAAATTAAATATTGCCTATTTATTTAAATCTATAGCTTCATCCTTTTGTCTCAAGGTTCTAATCCTCTTGTTTTCTTGGGATGGTGTGCATTTCTTGGTAACTGAAACTTTATGATTTTCTAAAGCATATTTTCCAAAATGGAGATCACAAAGGTAACTGCCTAGATCAGCAGTTCTTTTCTGTATGTGAAACACTGTGATGAATGCACTTTTGAGCTATGATTACCACCCAGCTGATTTAGAGATGAGGTCTTCTTATGAACACCATGCACAGTTAGTGCATTAAATTTATTTGTCTCTGTCCACCTGCTAACAGGCCAAACCTTAGAGAAATTGTCTTAATGTCAGAGATTAGAATCTAACCTCCTGTGTTTGCAACACCTTTCTTGAGCTAGAACTTTGTTAGTTATAAAGTGTATAGCCAGAACAATAGCAAATAATGTGCTGTATTAAGTGAAAATTATATATATTATGAGTGGTTTTTGGTTGCCTCAAGTCTACTTTCACAACACATTAGCATAAAGCTTTGCTCAAACACACAACACGTGGTTGCTCCGGCCTTAGGCTGGTACAAAGACAAGGCCCAGCAACAGTGACATTCACAATTTAAGTTTGCAGCATAACTTCTCCAAATGCCAGCACAGGCTCAGTCAATAACATGCTGCAGATACTGGGCTGGTGTGCCACCCTGTCCATGTGTGTTGCTTCTGGGACTATTTTTGCTTCTGAAACTGTTTTAGGAACTGGAGCACAGGACAAATGACATTCAGGACTCATCTCTGGCTTTCAGCATCACCTTGGAAGCAGGCATGCCCTTTGGGAATGGTGCTTGTAGGGACCCATCCTCATGTAAGTCCACCAGCACAACCGAGAGGAAAGAGAAGCACAGCTGAGTACTTACTCCATATGTATTGTATAGGGCCATTTTCTAGCAGTAAATATTTAAGAAGGAGCAGGGAAAAAGATGCAAGCTGCATACAGCTGAAACAGATGTGGGACTTCTGAGTGAAGGGTGAGGGAAAAAAAAAGTATCAGTGACTATTGGAACAGTCCTGCTACTGACTCATAAGCAAAAAGAGGCCACTGTGGGAAATACTCCAATCCATTGCCAATGCAATTTAGCATTTATAGAACATACATAAGGGTGTCAAGATCTCAAGACCAGCAGACAGTGAAAGTCATCAGCAGATCACAGCACATAGCATGAAAGACAGCCTAAAGCAAATAGCTTCAAATTTCTTCCTTGACAGTCAAAATGAGTTAGTAGAAAAGGAGGAGAGCGTCGGCTGAGCTGCGTGCTGCGCTGGAAGGGTTCTGATCTCTAGGCAGGAACTCGAGATGCTCAGACGGCCTCAGGAAAGCACCGTCGGGAGACACCTCGCGGCAGCGGCCGCGTTCGCCCCAAGGAGCGGCCGAGCCTGACCACGAGTGCAGCTACAGCGACGGCAAAGAGCGCTGAGCTGCGCCCCTGCGCGGGCTGGCTGCCCAACACACACACCTCGCCCAGCTGTAACGGCCCCAGCTGGCAAGAGCTCTGGACTGCCCGAGGGTTAACACCACATCTACAACAGTCATTTTAATCCTGCGGTTTAATTAGCTAAGAAAACACTTTCAGTTTAAGGAGCTATAAATTACACACATGGCAAAACTGCATTCCTTTCAATCAGCTTCAGTTGTGTGTCTGTCTGTCCAACTTTCGACTCAACTTCTGCTTTTGCTGTCCTCTATTCCTGTGAAACTCTTTGTGCACATTTGCCAGTGTTCCCTTTTTAAAAATCTAACCTTACCACAGGATCTTGAAGCAGATGGTCCTGACTTCTTATCATAAACAATTTCCTCTACTGAAGAGTTTTTGTGCCTTCTTGGCAGCAGAGCTCTTTGGAGATTTGGAGATGGGCTTCTTATTTGCACAGGTCAGCAAGTATTTACATAGTGATGTACAACAATACAATGAGATAACAAGAGAATTGCATTAGTAAATTGTGACTAGGCATCATTACAGAGGCAGAACTCCTAATCAAGGCAAAAATGTATTTAAAGAAGGGACTCAGAAGAAATTTCTCTCTCCCCTTTCTGTGTCATTTACCTCAATGGTGAAATCAGAAACCATTATTTAGATTCAGTTTACCAGGTTAAAAAGATTTTTGGCTCTTAGGAAATTATCACTTGGTATTTTTTAACTATTTAGAGGAGAAATTACAAATATCCACTAATATATTTTAGAAGAATACCAGACATACAAGATAGCCAAGTACATATATTCAAATTTGATTTCTATGAACCTATTTAAAACAGACTTTTAGTACTACATATAAAAAGGAGAGGGGAAAGCACAAGAACAAATGTGAAAGCATACCCCATGATGCCATCATGATTTACTAAGTAATTTTCCCTGAAAATTACTGCAAATTTAACATCAGGCTGGGCTAGCTATGAGGTACTCCTTCCTTCTGTATTCTTCTGACACAACACCTATTGCAAAATGTTTCTAAGCATTGTACTAAAACAATCAAACCTATGTCAATTATTAATTTCTTGTGCTTTTAAGAAATTATTGATGCCATATATTGCATATATACTGTAACAGGAGACATCAAAGACCCCAAAGTCTACCCTTCAGCACCCAGAAGTTTAATGTAAATAAAGGTTTCCCAGGCTGAAGATGCCACTTGCTTCTGCCACACAACAGGCAGGAGAACCTCTGACCACTGGATTTAGCAGCTTGCTAAGACAATCTTTACTGAAAGCCTGGCCTCCACAAAGGGTATCTCTGTAGGACCCCTTAAGTAGCCCTCTACTAGGAGGAGGTAATAAGGGAAAAATCAACATGCCTATGTATTGAGAAGAAACTTACTCCAAAGACAGTTAAAGTAAAAAGAGACATAACTCTGGGAAGTGGAAGTTGCAGGAAGGGAAGGATTTACTTCATTACTCAAGGAACGGCCCCACTGTGAATGAGGGCAGGAGGTGTAAAGAGCCAGACTAGACCCTACGGAGAGGTAGTTCCAGCTTAAGAGGAATTCTTGAAACAACTACCACGTGTTTGCACTTGAGAAATGAAGTTGATCACAGTTACTGTAATTACACAAGCTCACACTGCCCCCAGAAGGCAGCATCCCACACTTTTCCACTCTTGCTTTTTTCTGCTCCCTCTCGCTTGCACTATTTATTGCAGTTAAATGTCAAGTGATGCTCGAGGAGAAAGAATTCCAGCTTTGTGTATGAAATGATGGACTCTGAGCTGATCATTGCTATTCACAAGTAAGAAGGGGACCAAGGATAGTAAAATATATGCAACACTGCTCTTACAGAGAAGATTAAATAAACTAGGACTCTTCAAATGAGAAAGGTAACAAATTCAAGTGATGTGAAACTTGCATAAAAAATAACAAGGGGATTCACAAAAAGAAAGAAGAGAAAGAAACTGATAAATGCCATAAACATATCTTTTCCATTAAGTAGCTAGTCCTGGTATTGTCCCCTGGAATTCACCAAGCCAGGTAGCTTTAGGTTTGCTAGGTGAGTACCAGGCTAGTAGGCCTCAGAACAATAGGATGACATGGTCCTCCAGAGTTCCTCACATTGCTGCTGCCGCCCTGGGCTCCCCAAAAGTACATCAGGGCCAGTCAGAAACCCTCCTACCCCACAGCCTGAGCCTTGTCATGGACTGGACCGAACTGAGCTGGTACTTTCTGAAGGACTTGGGTAAAATCTCCCAATCCCAAGCAAGATTCTGAATGCTCTCTCCAGCTGTCATCTGGGCCTGCACAAATAGATCACAACCCTGAGCAGGGGTATGCAGCCCTTGAGAGAGACAAGGATATTTAAGTGGCTGCCACCTTCAGAGCAGTTATTTGCACAGCCTTCTCACTTGGTTTATATTTATTGAGATACCCTTTTCCTCCTGTGCCTGGAAGAGCTTTAAAATCTTTTCCAAACTTACCCTTTGCAGAACAATACACACACACACACACACACACACAGCTACAGTAATGTAATTCCCTTTATAATTTTCTAACAGAATTAAAATATTAAATTCTGGACCCACAAGGCACTTTGCTGTAAACAAAGTGAAATTTATGCTGTCACAAATCAACTGTTCAGTGCCAGCACAAGCAGCACTCCTGGAACTGCAGAGGGGAGCGATCCAGAGGGATGCCTGGCACAGGCGAGGCAGATGAGGTAAAGACTAGAGCAACCTGAGGATATTGCAAGTTGCGACAGCAAGAACATTCCATATACCTGGGAAGAGTGACGGAAACCCTCGCTTGCGAACGCGGAACTCCCTCACACCGGAGAGGCCAACGCGGCGGGGCCTGCGGCCGGGGGCGGACGCCAGGGGGCGCCCCCAGACAAGTGCCGCGGCCTCTCTCTGGGCGCTGCTATCCCGGGGTGTCCCAGAGTATCCCGGGGCATCCCAGAGTATTCCGGGCAATCCCAGAGTATCCCGGGCTATGCCGGGGTGTCCCCGAGTATCGCGCTCCCGGAGGGGCACGGCCGGGCAGCTGCCACCAGGGCCGTGCAGCCGGGTGCCTGCGCTGGCCTACAGGCTGCCCACTGCCTGCTGCTCGGCTGCGGCCGAAAACACGACAGCAGTTAGTTTTATCCGTAGGGAGTTCAAAATATGACAGGGATGAGATTCTTTTTATTTTCTTTTTTGAGCCGTACTCTGTGTCCTCAGTAGTCTCTGAAATTTTACTTAAAGATTTTAAAGACACAACCTGTTGAAAATTTCTTCAAAAATTTACACTGGCAGAAAAATTTCAAATAAATCAGTGGGTTTATGTAGAAATTACCATTGTTTGGATTTTCGGCTATCCGAACAGCAACTCAAGATTCTTGTAGATTTACAACCCAAGCTCTGCTCCAGCCCAGCACCAAGCACAGACTGTAGTGCAGGTGATGAAATTCAGCACTTACCCCGACTGCAAGGGCTGCTTTGGCTCTGAGGTGTGTGAGGGAATGGTGTGGTGCTCGCCCTCCTGGAACAAATCACCCTCCTGCAGACCAATACCTGCAATGCCACGACAAGTAATCAGCAAATCCAATCAAAATTGGGAATCTCCTGAAAGACGCTTAATTGTAAACCCAACAAGATGAAGGAATTGGTCAAAGAGCAAAAGGATAATACATCATGAGACATGACACATTTCTGTGGCAACATCTAGCTTAAAATTAACACAGGCTCTGAGAGCTCATTATTCTTGAAAAATTATTTTCAAATACAGGCTCTGTTTGTGGCCTAAGGCACCTCCCAGCTGTGACCAGTAAGAAAAGGTCAATGCCATCAGACAATTTATATTTGCATATATAGACCTGGAGCGGTCATATTTTAAGTTGCTGGCTCCACAGTAGCCTCAGACAAGCCTTATGCTTTTTCCTTTTATCTCTTTATTTGCAAGATGATGATAGCAGTTATCTCTTCTATAAATCACAAACAGGGCTCTGACTGACAACTGGTATATAAAGAATGAAGGCTTGTTAACAGTCACTGAAGTTATGCCAGCTAACAACCCCGCAAGTTCATGCTGTTTAGCTGTGGGTGTATTCATTTAGCTAATGAATATCAGTGAGTGGGATTAACCAGATAAACCTGTAGCCAGTGAGAAATGAATGATATGTAGGGTGTGCATCCCTCTCAGCAATCCATGATTAATACTTGTTTCTACTAGAGTCTGTGCTTTCCATAAACTCCAGAATAATGAGTCCCAGTTTGCTCAGGGAACTTAATTTTTCTAAATGCAATACTCTGCAGGTTATGGCTCCACAGGTGGCTTACAAAGGACAAACAAAAATTTGGGAGAAAAACAGTTTTTGCAAAATTGAACCTAAATGTGCATCCCCATTGCAAACAGGAGGAGGGGCTGTTGTTTGCAGTTGAGAGTTCCCAGGGCTGTTTGCCATGGCCAAGGGAAATGTTTACTACAGCTGTAATCTGTTACGTGCTGTTGATTTTAATTGCTTTTCAAAATGTGAAGACAACTGTGATATTTGGAAGAGACTGGAAAGCTGCACTAATAAGCTCTGTTGTGCAGCAGATCCAGTTCACGATGTCTTCTGCAGGCTTCTCTGCAAAATTTTATCAGTATCCTGGGGAGTGGGGAAGGAAAGGAAGGATATCAGAGATGCCCTACCCAGGCAAAGAAGTCAGCCTGATTCACTGGTTATCTTAGATCTCTATCCATAGAAGCCTAAGCCCTTTCCTTAGAAGACCTACAGAAAGCAGCCAGCTATAACCACAGACCTATGGCGATATTAATGAATTAATAGTTACTGTAAAAGCAACACTGAACATCAGATGTGATACAAGTCATTTGGTCCAACAAGAACTGTCTTGGAAATTAGTGACATAGTACTTAGGTTAGAAATGGGCAGCCAGCAAGCTACCTTGATTGAGGGCTCAGAGGGGTTCCTCAAATATTTGGGAATACTCCAGTTTCAGGCTAATGTCCATCTGGAGGTTGTTCCCAAAAGGTTTAAGCCCCTGGTCTCAGCTGGTGATGTATGAAGGAAATTCTTTGCTTCATTCCACTAGGCAATTGGTATTCTGTGACACGGACTCACCTAGAAGTGGGTTGGAGGTGCAGTGTGGCTGCTGGTTACAGCTGGGTGCTCTTGTGTGATGGGAGATGGCACAATTTCCTTCATCCAGCCCCTTGGAATCCAAGAGCAGGGGCTTCTTCGTGGGGCTTGCATAGAGTCTCAGCCCCAAAATGTGGAGTGTGTTCTTCACTAGTAAGAGATGAGCCAAATGAGAATGACATGTCAGAGGGTTAAGAAGATTTGTCTCAGAAAAGCTGTATTGTATAGACCCCACAGACAGCTTTTCTTTTGCAGCTCTGAGCTGGAAAAATCAGAAAACGAAAAAATATCAGCAAGGCAACTAGTATAAACTGGCAGATTGAAACACAGCAGTGGAGCAAGGCTACTGCTCTCATCCTGTCACACCAAGATACCCAGAAACTTTACAATAAACCTGGTTGTAAACATGATTTTCAATCATGGATCCCAGTTTCTATGGATCTCCAGAAGAGCTAGATGTGAATCTTCTATATGCAAGTTTCTTGGCTCAAACTGCAGCACCAGCAGTTACCATGTCTATTTAGAAGTAAAAGTGGGTGACAAATACGAAATGATTTTCAGAAATACTTGAGTGCCTGATAATTTCAAAGCAAGATGTGGGTGTTTAGTATCTCTGGGGAAAAATAAAATTAAGAAATCCTCGGTTGTTTTCATGTGCCAAATATTAATTCTTGGAAGACTGACCTCACATATTCTGGCACTCACTTCTTATTTGACCTCACTGAGACCTGTTTTCCTCTGCTGTATTATATACATAGTAATAATATCACTCCCTACAATTTGTCTGAATAATGCTATGCAAATAGTAGATATGATTAATTGCTGCCCACCTCACACATCAGAAATAGATTAAATTGGTAATTTAACCTTATCTAAAGATTTTGGCTTTTGAACTGTTAATTTGACAAGTAAGTGAAAACTCCAAACACTTACACTTACATACCTTGCTAAAATCAAAGCCAATGTCATACCTTACTGATATGAACAACGTCTGCAAATAGATAGGCACTTCAGATTTTCTTGCATAAACAACTGGAAACAGGTCAGAGCAAATGGAGGCAAGTTCGTACCTTCACCACCCAATCCCTGGAGCCAGGGCAACACGGGACTGTGCAGGTTCTACCTGCCAGAGCCCTGCCTGCACCTCCCCTGCCCCAGGGCTTCTGTGTCTGTGCCTCAGGTCTGTGCTGATAGTGTTTGACTGTAATCTGGATTCAGGTTAGGAAACTAGGGCCTGCCCTTTTATTCCAGTCAACAGCTGAGGAGCGGTGCTGAAGCCAAGACCCTCAGCCTCCATCCTTGCCCAAGAGGGTGTGTCAAGACCAGGACATTCTGGTCTCTACCTCCCTGCCCCGCTGCCCTCCTGGCCTGACCTCGGCCGTGCCACTCCGTGCTCGGCACTGCGCCTGCCTCGCTCACCGACTGTGCTCCAGCTGGCACGGGCACAGCTCACCTTCCCCAGTGAGCACCTGCCCCTGCTGCTCCCTGGCACAGGGATCCTCTCACAAAGCGATCAAAAGTGCAAGAAAAAGGTTTCCTTATTGTATTTCTTTATACCGGACAAAATGTAATGTATTTAATTGCTTTGAGTAAGAGGAATCCCCTTCATACTTCTGTGTCTATGGCGACCTAGCTTAATCTTCATTGTGAATTGATCAAAAAATTTGTTTGGATGGAAAGTCTTCCTGGAAACTCTGCTCTTACAGCACAGGTGCCTAGCTGAGACTCACAAATGAACCAGCACTATCAGGAAAATGCACCCCAAAACTTCCTATAATCTGAAATGGAAAATGCTGCATGCTTTCAGCATGCACATGCACACACCACCAGCTCCTCGCCACACACAGAGGCAGCTGCCATTCTGCAGAGGTCTATGGAGGTGCAATGTGCACAACCCTGACTAAGCCAGAGAGTCCAACCCAGTCTGAAACAAACCTGCCTAGCCTGTGACACTGGCAGGGCTCAGGGTGATGAACACACTGCCCTGGCATCTGGGCCACGTTGGCCTGCCTTTGCTGAGGGGCATGGAGCAATGGTAGCAAACACCAACCACATTCACCTTGTGTCACACAACCCCACTAATCATGCTTGGGGGAGGAAGGAAAAGTGTAGCTCAATGTTGTTGCCAATGCATTCTGTACTATCTAAGGAAGAAAAAGACAGGCAGAAAAGCCTCTTCACTGGCTCACTAAGGAGATACTCATTGTCACCATCCTGCACAAAGGTAAGATTCACAACAAATGTGCCACCAGCTGGCCAATTAGACACAGACACTTAGAACGTTACTCTGCTCAGCCTGTACTTTTTAAGGGAAGGCATTGGGTCCTCTCCCTGTGTTTGTACAGTTCCTTAGCATAATGGGGCTTTGATCTATAGCCAATATTCCTACAGCTATTCCACAGCTGAGGCATTTAAGGGATATCAGCAAACTGCCCAGTACACTTGGCAGGTAGCCTAACTGCTTGTCACAGATCAAACTAAGGATTGGACAACGAAAACAACATTGAAAGAAAAGTAGACGCAAAATGGTAGGATGGTTTTGTGCTGTGGCTACACACTACATAGTCTGAATGAAAAAAAGGAAGTTTTTGAATAGTAGTTCTGTTTTAAAAGGCAGGCATTATTTACCATATTAACCTAAAGGGATAATGACAGAATCTAGAATTACTTTTCCCAAGTAATTTAACTTTAAAAAAAGCTAGTCTTTCTTTTGGGTAAATACAGCAGTAAACAATCAAAGTTTCATCATATTAATGCTGTAACTCAAAGCAAAATGCCCCATGTTATTTCAAGCCCATTTGTACCTCTAATACACTTGAAATTGTCCCAGCCATTGCATGATGATTGTTTGCTGAGATTTTCCATATGATTAGTTTCACTCTGATTTATTAATTTTCCTTTTTTTTTTTTTTTAATATAGTACATTTTAGTTTTTCTGAGGCCAAACATTTTGTTTCCTGTGTCTTCTCTAACTAGCAATAGTTGAATGATATGACCAATTAAAAGCAGATTACACTGTGTGGAGCATTTCCACTATGTCTTCAGCCTGTTTCTAATAGCACTGTTTTTCTTTCTACAAAATATTTTGGTTTCCTTGAAGAAGTCCAGTGACAGAGATGAAAACAAAGATTAAATTATCCAAACACAGATGCTCAAAAGCAAACATATAAGAACCCCAGTACAAGGATCCTTAGAAAAGTAATGCTTTAATTTGCTAGAGAACAAATACTAAGCATATCAGATTAGGGGACATGCTGAGCCTTGGATTTTGAAGGAAGCCACTTCAAAACATCCTTTTTCTTTAAGTGACTGATCTTCTCTGTGAAACAGTTACATGCTTTTTGCCTCATTTCATAATTTGGGAAGGTGCCCCAGACAAATAGCTGTGACGGTTATAGAATTTCAGTTTCCAGCCCAAAGATACTTGAAAATAGTGGACACAAATAGGAACAGTCTGTTCCACAGATTCCCCTAAGTGACACTTCTTTGATAAATAGCTTCTGTCATGTAAATGCCAATGGAGACATATATCGTGTTCATCCAGTCATCTCTGTGCCCTCAATAATTCTCCAAATCTCTTCAAACAGTATTACACCCTCCATTCCTTGGATACCCAGCTTCCTACAGGCTTACCTATATGTACCCTTGCTTACTGCTTTTTGTCTCATTGGATCCTCTGGTCTTGTGTCTGTATTTTTTAGCTTTTTGTCTGTGTAACATGCAGTGTTAGCCATGTGCAAGGGAAGGAAGGAAGCCTCCTTCCAGCCTTCAGCTGTATGCTAGGCCTTCATCCTTGTCTGCTAGAGGTGAAGCTGCAGATGACACAGCACATGAGCAGAGTTCAGCCAGGGAGCAGATCTTCAACTCAACAGATTGACACCTGCCAAGCCTGACAGACACCTACCTTTCCTGACTATCAACAGAATTTTCAGACACTTGCTGTTTACGAACATGTTTTAAGATGTTGGTTAATGGAATTAATTTGAATGTATTTGAATAGATTTGATTGGAACTGAAAATAAATAATAACTCTACAAAAGATCCCAAGAATCCTAAGAGAAGACAGGCTGGACATTTGAGTGGGCTGGACATTTTAAATAATCCATCAGCAGTGAAGGTTCTTAGAGTCAATGTGTGAGTCAGTGGCAGAGCTGGTACTAAAACTTAGCTTAGCAACTTATGAACCCAGGGTCCCTCCAAGGCACAAAACTGGCTACTACAGTAAAGCAGCTTATGTGTATTTTCAGGGTGAGAGAAGAGAATGGAAACTGTGCTGCTTACCTACCTCTCAGTTAACAGCCAGGTCAAAAGGCAAGGTGCCAAATTGGGTAGATCAAATATCTATCTATGCTGACATTGCTAAAAGCATGTGAAATATGTAACTGTATTAACAGATTCTGTAGTGGACCAGACCTCTTGTTATCCAGGCAACTCGAGTGGGTGATAATTTATAATTAGATATCGGTGAATTTCCCAGATGATAAAAAGCAATATTTTTATGACTTCTTCAGCATTTCCTCACTCTTGTCTTAGCTTGAAGAGAAGGAAAACCCCTCACTGATACATGAGAGAGCAGGAAAACAGACACAACAAAAAGCACAACATTGCTTAATGAATTGGGAAAGGAATGAGAATACCTGTCTTGTAGCTTTTTGCACACAAGGTACTTCCCCCAACACCCTTTAGGGAGTGTGTACTTGCCTTGCTTTTCCAATTACCATGTACCAAGTAAGCAAGGAATAGATTCAAGCAGAAAGCTTGAAGGGTAATTTTTAATGTCCCCTCTGAGGTTACCAATAGGATCCATGTCCCTGTGTTTTGTCTAACTATAGGCTAAACTGCTACTTGTAGGTATAAACTAACCTTGTATAAATCAGATTTAAAGTGGCTTAATCCATTTACACTTGCAGCTGCAGCAGCTTTATTTAATGGGTTCATCATTAAGGTAAGCTAATTGTATGTTTCTGGTTACCGACCTTCTCCAATACAGATACCCTGCAATAAAGTGAAGCACCATAAATTTAAAGTGATTGAATACAGTGAACATATTCTTCACATACCCATGTTGTAAGGCATTTCTGCCTTTGGAAAAGAAAATTGAACTGAAAAATCCCTCACAATTCATTACATATCAAAGAACTTCAATTATTCACTTGTTTTAAGAATATGATCCACGTGTGGTTGGTCAAATAAGTAGGGATTCCTTCTCAAAGGCTGATATGGTATGAAAAATTACTTGATCTCACTAAAGTGGCTTCTATATGCAACTTTTTTTACAGCAGCCCATAACCTTTCATTAGTTCTACAGGAATGCACTAACACTCACCACAAACACAAGGCCTGAAAATGAGTGTAATGATAAATTAATTAAGTAAATGAAGTTTAAAGTAGCTGATCCATTGAGCACAGGGCACTGTGGTTTCTCTAGAATCACTTACCCAAGCCATTGTCAGTAACAAAATAATGTAATGCTATATCACATAGCGTGTGAATCAGCAACTTCAAACATGTTCACTTCTACACTGACAGTAGTGTACAAAGGTGCTAGCCTGCAGCCAGAGCTTCTTAGTCTGTGCAGAAGAAAAGGAATCATTAATTGCTTTTCTCATTAGAGATATCTGTTCCTTATAACATTCAGGCTCAAATTTCGATTTCAGACATGCCAAAGAATGGTGATATGTCTGAATTTCTCTGTCAACAGTTTGCAGGAATAGCATCAATTATACACCCCACCAACATTCTTTCCAGCAGGTGGGAGTAGAACTGCTCTTCCGGTTGGTTTCCATTCACAGAACAGAATGAGAACTCCAAGATATTCAGCATATTATGATATACTGCTATTCTATATTCATGATGTCCTGAAAAAAGAGTGTACTTCCCAATCTGCAAGAAACTAGCTCCCTGAAGGTTAAACATTATTCAAGGGAGGAAGGAGATAAGCCATCCTATAAAGGATGTCTGTAATTAATAATAAATACAATGAAGGAAAGTAAGATCATCCTGTTGGAAAGCAGTGTGAAAGGAAACAAGGAACCATTTCCTTCTAAAACCACACATTCACCGTGCTATTCATTCCCAGCTGCTGAGAGTGTCATTATCAGTCACCTTGTAAGGTGAGACCAACTCCTACTGTTCCCTTGGGAGCTCATGCAAAAACTTGATAGAAAACAAACTGAAAGCAAAGGTATTTGAAAAGTTGGGAGAGAACTTCCAAAGATACATTTACATTTTGGTACTTCTTTTCTTAGCAGTACTCATGCCATAGACAACAGAAACCTATGCAAACAAGGTGAGGCCACTTTACCAATTATTTCTGTAAGCAGAGGCAGAGAACTGAGCAGGAAATGCACTGAGAACTGGCAGGCAGAAAAGCCATCTTCCTGTGCATTGAGAGTGCTGCCTGACACAAACACTTCAAGAACCTCATGGCTGCAGAGATTAAAATGCCCCAGAGACAGAAAGACACTGAATAACTTAGGGTTTTGAAAATTTACCTCCTGGACATTGTTGGTTGCCAAGAAAATTCATTCTGATTCACATGAAGCCGTATGTATTGTTCCACAAAAGGATATGAATAAGTGTAGTATTGATGGCCCATAAAAGCCATTTAAAAAATCCAGCAGCTTTAATAGAGTTCTATCTGGTCTGAAGAATAATTCTGATCTGCAGAGGAGACCTCCTTGGGCTCACTGAATGGCACTTGTCCAAAAAGACCTGGCGGGTGGCCTGCATGGGAAAAAGTGCAAAAGGATGGAAGCGGAGGTGACCTGGTAATGTGTCAGCAAGGAGTGGCAGGCCTGAAAAAGTCTGTATGGAGCCAAAATGGGATAGAGGCATATAATCAAAGCCTATTTTCCTACAACAGTTCTGCCCTGCAGAGCTTTTTTTTTTTTTCTCTCTTTTTTTTTAAATTCTGTGCAACAGGAACCCTGAGGAAACACCACCTGATCTTCCCAGGACTGATGCTTAGTAACTGATAGTGCTCTTTACACAACTGTCAGGATATTTCATTACAAAATTTGGCCCCTTAATTGCTAGATTTATTTCTGAATTATTTCAGAGAATGGCTGACTGAAGATCTGCACATCTGTCGAAAAGATTTACAAAGGGAACAAATCCAAGCGATAGTACTGTGGATGTTCAAACTCTCATCTGTTGAAAACACTTTTGGCTTTGCATACCTGTAAGATCTTCTATCTTGGACAGCAGCATGCTCCTTACATAGTCATTAGTCAAGCCTCACAGCATGTCTAGGCAGTAACTAAGGTTTATAGTCCACTAAATGGGTATGTCAGTAAGAAACAGAAAAATTCTGACTCACCTAAAGCAACGAAAGATGATAGCAAATAATTCAGATCTAGATGATAACATTTTTCTACTTTGTTTGATGTTACTCTTCTAGGTTAACTAGCAGAATTCTTCAACTCTGTTTCCAAAAATAACTCTCTTCTTTCCATACCTGTAGGATCTTCCCATTCTACACTGGCCAGGCTGGAAATAATAGGCTTCCTGGTATTAAAAAACTTACGTTTCAAAAAATTGTTTGCATTTCACAAGTTTGCATGTAAAATCACATCCAATGAGGATGTATCCCTTGAATCTGAAAACTTATCACTTCCCCAGGGTTCACATTCTAGCTGCTGATGTCTCTCTTAAAGGACTCAAGCATGCTAACAGCATTTGAAAGGGAGAAGAGACAAATTGACAAGACACACCATAAACAGCCAAGGTACACCAATAAAAAGCAGGGATAAAGCAAGTATGAACACCCCTTCAAGAGCTAGAACAGAGAAAATGTTTAAGAGCCCTCTTTTTTACTGGCATAGGCACCAAGACAGGATTGCCCAGATTTGGAGCCCAGAAATACTGCTGTTCTCTGTAAGTAAAGGAATTCAGTCTAATTTTTTGTTGAGAATTCCCTAGTTGTTTTAATGTCCCCACAAACTATTTGGAAGCAGCACAAATGTTTCTTCAGACAGCTGTGGGATATTACTGAGCACTTCATGCTCCTAGCAATGCAGTAATTCCCTAACCACTGTATAATTAAGGGTTTTGTTGAGGTCTAGTGACATATTTGTGTACTTGCAGTGCTGCACCTTGTTTCATAGGTCAGACTGACATGCACCAAGAAAAAAGCCAAATTTCCAGCCGATATATTTTCCTGCAAAGATGGATTCTTCAATAGTCTTTCACAGATGGTAGAAGTGTAGTCCGTCCCCAACCTATTCCACTTGTCCGCCTCTCGGAACTTAACCATTCTCTGCATTTGCTTTTAGTCACCATTACAGCCCCAGTGCTCAGAGAACTGACTTGGTTTTCTCGAGGTCAGAGCAGCTAAACATTGAGCCTTTTGTTCTCATCACCCTCTGAAAAGAGAACAAAATTCCTGGGTGGATGATTCTATCTTATTTGATCATAGTTTGTAATTTCTTCCTTTGTTTCCTGTCATGGACTTCCCTGGGAAAGAAAAGAAGAAGCTTTCCCTGCCTAGTGTGTGATTTCCCTGCCCTTCTGCTGACAGACCAGATGGCTGGTGCTGACTGGCGATAATATTACAGTCTATGCAAGAGGCAAAGGGGAAATGACCTGTCAGCATTCAAATAACAAAACTTGCAACTGCCACATTTCACTGCTGATGACTTACCTGTATTTGTCTTTTTAGAGCCTTTTCCACCCTGCAAAATCCTAAAAAAAACCTGAAAATACATTGAGGAATTCACCTTTTTTTCATGCAGGTGCTTTATGAAAATCTGCTGTAAAATCATGTGGATGACTCATACAAATGTGTGCAGATGTAAGCACCGTTCTTCTATGCTAAGTACATTTACTGAGAACAACGTATCATTGACTGCAAGATGGGTGGTTGTATCTCTTAAACAGGCATTCAGAGAGCTGATAAAAGCTTTAAACAACTTGAGTGTCAAACATGGATCACTTTCAATTGCCTAACTTTTTGTTATAAGTGCCATTTCATGTTTCGTGTCCCAGCAACATAAAGAGATGAGAATTAAGTTAGATGCTATCAGTCTTCTGCATTTTTTCAGTTCAACACTATCTATTCCTTTCATGTACAGATATTTCAGATTTAAAGAATTCTGGCTCAAGCTTTGGTATATGTAGAGAGAAAGATAAAATATTATCTCAAAGGATTTTATATGAGTTTCCAAAATCTCACATATAGAAAAAAAAATTGTAATTAGATACAAGTATGATAAATAAAATTCAGAAGGCGGTATAATAGAGAAGTAATATTTTGGGCAAGTATGGGCATTCCAGCCTGCTGGTATATTAGAAACTACAGACTGACTTTTCTACAGTGACTAAAACCCCTTGAGGCTTAATGTAATTTAACCTGCTTTTCTTAAGGAAGTATGTTCAATGTAGGTTTTGGCAACATTTTATTTTTCACACATGATGAAATAACCAGCAAAACATCCTGCCCCTTCTTACACAGATGAAATAAATGGTATGATTTTCCACGAGACGACTCAAAAAAAAAAAAAAA
>VZTR01031857.1:189991-219722 GCA_013400775.1 Chaetops frenatus
AGAAGTGATAGCATTCTTAAATATATATATATATATATATATATAATCTTAGATGTGATAGTATTATTTTTCTGATGGAAAACAAAAATCTCAATTGTGTCTCAGCTGCAGGTAAATTTTGCTCCCATTTGCACCCTGAAAACAAAGTAGCTCTGCTTAATTAAATTTCTGTGATATCCTGAGGACCATGTTTTGCTAGACAATTAAAAGACCTGAACATTATAGATCAGATGCAAATGACTGCCATATTACTTCACTAAAAGCTTTTCATCCTAAGAAAAGGAAGATCCAGCGCTCTTCATGCACTGTTATGCGTATCAACAAGCACAATCTTTGACTGCCTCATTTTAAACATCCTTCAAATAAAGTGAGATACAGAACAGGAATATGCAGACAAGAGTCTTCACTTTGATCTTTTGAACATTGGGGTTACTAATAGAGGCAAGAGTTTTCACAGGAACTGTGTGCTCTGGCCCTAAAGCATTTCCATGCAATTTGGGCATTTAAATCCTCAGTCAAAAATACAAATTAAAATACCACGTTTAAATAGGAAAAAAGCAACCTAAGAATGAATTACCTCAAGGATAATTATATTATGCAGTAAAGGTAGAATTGACACAAAATAATCAAAGCAGTCCTATGGTAAAATTTCTGAAAATCCTTTAAAAATATTCAAAATATTTTGTGAAGTATGATTTGAAATTATTGCTTCTTAATGGACAGATACATGCCTGTGAAGAAGTCCTGCCTTATACGCAGACACCAGCGTTCAAAGGGATATTTTAGAATTATGGCTGCTGAGTGAATTTCTTCTGAGATTTGTGAACACTACAGTCTTATCTCATAGCAAAGCCTATCTTAGAACCCAGAATTTTATTCTTTCCTTTTGCAGTATTCAAAACTATAAAACCTGAGGCTTTTTCAGGTAAAAATGATTTTTTATTAATGTTGTCAAGAAGAAATTGCTGTCTCTATGTTTTCAATTACAGGACAGTTGGAATTAATTATTATGACATCTGGTTGGTCCAATCTGTGAGATTCACTGAGTTCACTGTCTAGCAATTTGGTGGTCAAGCTGAGGGCAGCTGCTCTGTGAATGGGCACCACACCATGACAACCACCCTTTGACTGATTTTGCAACTAAGCCCTTTCTTTTCCACTGTCTCTTCTTTTCTGTAAGCCTCTTGCTACTGGCCAGCCTCATCTCTTTTCATGGTCTCTCCCATATCAGAGTGCTGTGCAGCTTCTGGTACACTGCCTGTGCAGTGCAGACAGTCTCACTGTAAGTTTCCTCATCGCTCCTTTTCATTGAACATTTTCATGGAAACATGCCTGAAATGCTGTGATCTTTCCACACTGTTTGTGAAATACATTTCACCCAGTTCCCAGTGGGAAATGAGCTTGGATATGAGTAAACAGAATGCAATCAACCCTTCATAACAACCTTCTGGTTTCCATCAAACTTCTACCAACACCAAACATATGTCTGCAACTGACAAAATGTTTGTCCATCATTTTAGAAATATTTACAAGGGGAAGTGATAGGCAAGGGAGAAAGTGGCCTATACAAAAGGGTAAGCCTGCCATTTCTCTAGCTGACATAGGGTGCTGTCTCCCCTGCTGTATGGTAACACTAAGAAAAGCTCAGTAGATGAACAGCTGGTTGAACCACAACCATACAGCCTGCCTGACAGCCCCTCTGGCTGTGATCATAACTGTCCTTCACTAGGAAAACATCAGGATAATACTGTTGGTGGTGGTAGAGCACTGGTCAGTGTGCTCAGGACTGTAAAGATTCTGTTGCTGCTGGTGGCAATCTCTAATTAAAGTTCATATGGCATCTCATTTAACTTCCATATGTGGAGAAACTTCTGAGAACAGGCTCTGTGATCCTACTAGTACCCACCACCTAGGGCTCCATCCTCATTTTGGCACAGTGCAGATGCCAGTCTGAGTGTACCCTCTGCGTGTGACAGAGAGAAATCTGACCCCATTTTCACAATCCCGTGCACTACAACTAGGTCAGTGACTCATACTGGTGACTCACTGTGGTGCCTGCTGATTATAAACATTTCACTGGATGCCTGTTCTCTAAAAACTTTGCTTCAGAGGCCAGGACTTCATAAAACGTAGTTACATGAAGTTGGTGGTTTTGAACTTGAAATGGAATATACAAAAATTAACCAAAATCCATAGAAAAGCAGATTCATCCCGGTCAACTCAGTCTTTGGCTCTACTGATCAGTGGCCAAGAGAGGAGGACAAGTCTCCACTTCAAGCTTGCCATTTTCAGTTGGCAAGAGTTTGCAACCTTACTTTATCACAACATAATATAGTAATGCTCTAATATAGTGTATCATAGACTGCATCAATTGGGAGCCTGATAATAACCACAAGAAGAAAAATTCTCACCTTAAATGCTTTAAAGAAAGATTTTGCTTAAATTAATGACTTTTTCAAAATACAAGATTTTGTGTGCCCTATGATTTCCTAGATGAAATCCAGGCTCCTGTTCTTCAATTCTTTTTTCCAATAATCAGGAAGGTAAAGAAATGTAACTGACATTCTCCACTGCTTTGATGCACCAAGCAACCTTGCAGTATTAAAGCAACAGTAGAAAGTCTTGCCATGAAATTGTGAAATCCGGCAATACTGGCAAATGAGGGTGGCTTGCAGCTCCCTTATAATTAGCTCATAGGAGCACCCAGCCAGGCGAGGAAACTGAGTTATTACACAGACTCCTTTGGGTCCACTTTGTGACATGGTCTCTATGTAACACCTCAAATGCTTCCATTACTTAATTAAACATGATCAGCATGAACTCAAAATTCTTGACTTTTTTGCTTTCTTTATTGAAACTTTCATAATTTATGAAATGAAAATCTGTTTTTGCTCCTAGTAGTGTTCTGTAGGATCTGTGCTGCTGGGGTGGCGGTGTGGGTGCAACATTGCTGGGCAGCTAACTGTAGGAATTCTTCAAATTCCTTATATTTAGCCTCAGGAGAAAGGAGTGGCTTGCATGACTTGATTGTGGCTGATTTAATTTGTTTACTCCTTTACCTAGTGCCTTGTAAGTGGGTTTGGGTTCAGCACCTCTGACTTTCTTATGCAAGTAAGAATTATGATATGTTCAGAAGGTAAAGAGCAAAAACAAAACAAAACAAAGCAAACAAACAAACAACAACAACTCCCCGCCCCCCCACCCCCAACAACAACAACAACAACAAAAGACATTCTCAGCAATATGGTGAACTAGAAATTGAATTTTACGGAACAGTTCTGAACTGACAGCTGCAGTCCTGACAGCTGTCCTCAAACTCTGCTAACCAATTCCTTGGACTTTCAAACTTGTGACAGACACATCACTTCTCCTGCAGACCACTTCCACTTATTAACTTATTAACACCAGGAAATGGTGTCTGAGAGACACGTGCTTTGCTTGGAGTGCTAGCTTGGGCAGACTGTAGGATGGAACACTTCCTCTTGACATCAGAGCTCTTCAATATCCTGCTCTGGCCTGCTGGCTCTTCTCTGTTTTGACCACTGGATCTGCTTCCCAGGCAAATTACCTGCACTAAGATAGGTCCATCACTGTAACATTCTCTCCTGGAAAGAAAAAACCCAAGCCCCACAAGCCATTAAAATGCTCCTTTAGAGCTACTCTGAGCTTGCCTGCATTAGTTGGTAAGAGGTTGTTCATTAGTTTGTGCTCCTGCACACGGTTACTGAGGGGCGGGGGCAGCATTAACACAGCTCCGCACTGGCTCTGGTGCGATGCCTGCAGGACGTGGATTGCTCTCAGTAACAGTGATGTCAGAACTACCAGTGACCAACTGTGCCTGCATCATGGTCTGGGTGACAAAACAGGGCGAGCAAATTTGGCACTTTCTCTGGGTACATGTAAGAGATTTGTTCATGGGAGGACACATGGTCTCTTAAGGGTCATGTTCTCTCAGCCTTATCCCTAAGCTCTTCACTAACAATGAAATAACAAAACAATGACTTAGAAGCACCACCTACAATACCACTCACGGCCTAATGTCACATCTGACAGCTGCACTGCTATTACAATGGCTTGTTTTTAATGACTGGGTTTTCTTGGCCAAGGTCTGATTCAACCCATAGGGAAAGGAAAAAATCTAAAACCTCTGAAATACTGCCAGCTCCTTCTGTAAAAATATGTCCTCGGGGGATGGGGAGGGGGTTCAAATGTGTAGTGATTTGATGTCTTCCTCCCCATTTCTGTGAAAACAAGTGACAGCCTGTGACTAAGGAGATCAAGAAATATACAACATCCACTGTGAAGAGGTGGTGCAGCAATATTTGAAAATAAGTCATTGATGATACCATATCTATTCTTAAAAGAAAGGATGGCGGGAAAGAGAAAAGTGGGGGTTTTTTAAAATGTGAAATATGAATAAAAAAATTTCAACATTAACATAAACCAGAAAAATCTTATCCATTAGCTGTTTTATTGCCCTACCTCCTGTTTCTGGTCAGCTGTCCCTGTGAGAGGGAAATGTGGAAGAAGGCAACACAAATTTCCCCAAATTCCAACCCGCTGCATTACATGTGTTGTTCCCTACAGTGTAACCACTCTACAATAAATTACTTTCACCCTGAATGTCAGGCCACCCTCATGTCAGTGGCAGTTCTGGCCCTTTTCCATCTGTTGCAGCATCAACTCCATGGTATTTATGTTTAGAAGTTTTGACAACTTTATCCTCTAGATTTGTATGGTTGTGTAGGCAAGCTGCTAAAAATGAACAAATTGTTTCCAGTCTACCACAGTCAATACATGATAAACAAGAATTTGAGGAGAAATTCCAAAAACTGCCAGGGTTATACAGCATCATGAAGTATAAACACCACAGACATTTTTTTCTTCCGATTAAAATACTTCAAATGCATAAACTCTGGTTAAGAAATGCATTTAAGCAGATTTTTCATTTCTAGCACACTGACTTACAGACAGGTCTGAAAAGACATGATTTCTTGAATCAAGACAATTTGCATTTTAATTACACAGTGCTCTCCTTCCATACTGACCTGATTATAAAGTGGTTAGAGCAATAATATGATGGCTACAAAAAAAGGTAAATCTCAACTTACTCTAAATTTATGGTTTCATTGTGGATTAGACAGTGGAGGTGAAAATACAGTGCTTCTGAATGCTGGTGAAGAAAGATATGTATTGCTTTGAAGACAAGCAAAATAAAGATGCAGGCAAACTGGACAAAGACCAGAGAAGGGCAACATGAATGCTGGCTCAACTAAAAAGCATATCCCAAAAGGCTGAAGAAATTGGGGTGACAGCATCTGGAAAAGATACAACCATGAAGCACTATGAGGAAACAGCAAGGTCTAAGGTTTGTCATATAAGAAAAGATGTTATGAAAAGAATAGTGATGCACTTTTCTCCATCTTTAATGGTAGGGAAAACAAGAAGTAAGTGAAATATGTGGAAGCTGAGGCTTAGTACAAACACTGCATTACTAAGGAAAAGGATTTTGAAGAAGTTAGCTGTGAAGGTTTTAAGTCCCATTCACCAGAGGTTGGAACACAAATATGTCTCAGGAATTTATACTAATAATACCTCAGCGGGGAGGTTACATGACCTCTCAAACCTCTCATTTTCACATTTCTGGATAATTTTAGTCATATAAGAAAATACAAGCACAGAAGTATTAACTTCCCTAAACTGAGAGAGTCTAGAAAGAGCCAAGAGAGAACACAGAACACCGGATTTCAATTTCTCTCTATAAGAGAAATCCCCGCTATGCACACAGCACTGAGCAAACTGATGTGCATTCCCAAAACTGTCAGGGAAACTCCCAGCTTCCTCCTCCTTTTTATCCCTTATATATTAATTAAGACTGTTAATTTAATGGCACTGAACATCAGATGAATGATAGTAGCAATGCTAAATGGTCTCACTTTTTTATAGGGATTATGGGTAGAGAATGTGAGACTGCCTTTATCTTATTCCTTTGTGGTGCCTGTAGACTTGTGAAAGAATATGTGACTCCCCTGTGTGAACCTTTGTAACCCAGGCTGCCCACTGTGAAGAGAAAGGCCATCACAGTGGCCATCTAAAGCCATACCTTGATTTCCTTTTGGGCAGGGAGGCTGCTCTTCACATTCCTTTTATCAGTCAGAGATAGCACAGCCTCTGCAGGCTGTGATCAGCATGATCAGCAAGTAGCACATTTCTTATCCTGGCACACTAAATATTCTTCAGAGCAAACCAGAGAAACTTGGTTTTTTGTTTTTGTTTTACTTGCCATAGAGTTGGTATGGGTTGGGGTTTCAATGGGTGGGATTTAAAAAACCAGTTTGCCTTTGACCAAGGACTGTTCAATATTTTTCAAAACAGCAAGAAGGGTAGAATAGAGATTATCATTATTGAACATGCAGGACTCAAGTACTGGTGAAGATCACATTATAAGTTTGGAAATTTTGGCAAACTAGAAAAATAAATTTTAAAAATATCTTTTGGCAAATACAAGAAAATGAACTCCAGCGAGAAGATGGCACTGGCTGGGATCCTACTGTCCCAGCAGCAGGTCTGTGGGAAGAGATCCCAGGGTTATAATCATTCACAGATGAATCAACAACATCATGGTGTTGTGAAAACAGCAGGGATTGATTCTACTGAAGGGTCTACATGGGAGTATGGCCTGAACAACACAGGAAATAATCCTACTTCACTATCCACTTGGGCACTTGTAAAGCCGCAGCTGAAACACTGAGTGTGGTCCTAAGTGCCAAGAAGGGCACACACCTTCTGTAGGAGACAGAAGGAACCCAACTAATGCATTCAGGGGTTCAGGAAACGCTGCCTGTGGGCAGTGATCAGACACACTGCACCAGGCACAGGCACAGGCAGGAGGTAGGATGCTGTACAAGTCTTGCAGTACATGAAGAGTCTAGAAATAAAATGTTTAGATGCCCACGGTAGACAGGACAACAACTAATGGATTTCAGTTACATGGTCTGTTTTCATTAGAATAAATTGATGAGGAACATACACTCTCTCTATTATAGGTTTTTTAAAGCAGGTGAAACAATGTCACAGATAGAATGACCCTGCTTTTGGACAGAGGGATGAACCCAAGGTTCCTTTGAATGTGATTTTTACCATTTAATGGAATTAATTTTTATCATTTAATCATTTATTGTAGATGGATCATTCCTGAACTTAAGACTATAAAACAAAACAAATCTAAAAATTTATGTACAACTCTCTGCCTCTCAGATGACATCCTTCTCACAGGACCATGTGGATGTGAATGTTACCAATTCCTGTTATGATATGTAGAAACAAAAATACTAACATGGGAAAAAAAGAACCTCAAGGCAATCATTCTCTTCCTCTTTAACACAAGTTCCTTCTCTTTCCAACAATAAGAAACAATATTCTCTGGTTTATGCCTATTATGGAAATGGTTAAGCCTTTGACACACTAACCTCAGATCTTTCTTCCTTCCATAAATCAGTTCCTTACCTAACATTATAATCCATTACACAACTCAAAGGCTCAGCGAGACACACTGCCTTCAGATATCTAGGAATTCGTTAAACTATTTAATTTGCTATGATTGCAGGTTTATTCCCTAAACCTCAGTCTTCACTTCCTGGGAATACTGAAGGTTAAAATCATGAATGTCAAAGAAAAGTCACTAAACAGATACATCACAATATACTCAAAACATTATTTTCCATGTCAACACATAAAAAAATAGGGTCTAGGTTAAGTAGTACATTGTCTAGAAAGCATATAAACTAATCCTATTACACGCAGCTTTTAAAATTGACAATATTTTATCCGTATTTTATTTTGGTATTATTTGGAAGATGCCGATAGTAGCCATAAAGTCTCAAAAAGACCTGAAAACCAGGAAAAACACAATTCTCACTTTCATTTTTTAAAATGAAAGTAATTGCTACAGATTACTGTAATCTGTAATTGCTACGAGATCTTCAATGACTTGCATAAGGTAAGAAAAATGTAGATGCAATAAAAACATTTTCTTCATGAGAACATCTGGAATTAAAGTTCCATTTTCACAGGTGGAAGTATTACTATAATGAAAATCCTTATGAGAGCTGACTGAGAATTCAAAATAAGACAGAAATAAAGTATGTCTAAATCTCATCCATATTCAGAGTTCAGGATACTGGGATTAAGATTTGAACTTTATTTACTGATTACAATCCTGAAAAGGCAGGCTGCAGAAGAGACAAAAATAGACTGCCACCATCTGCTAAGGAACTAGATTTACACAGTGCAAGCCCTATAAGCAGTAGGAGAACTTGGATTCTGACAGAGAACATGGACATAATCCTGCAGCCAGGGAAATCTTGGGTTCTTGTCTGTATAAGAGAGAACCAGCACAGAGCTTTTATTGCCTGTAAAAATCTGTCTGAAAAGACAGTTATCATTTGTTCAATTTGATGAAGACACCTCTAAGACACAAAATTCTGGTGTGGTAACACGATGACTTTTGCTCACCTTTCTGCATCTGAAATAACTGCTCTGAATGAACTTCCCTATCTGCCTCTTCTGATCTGACAGAATTTGTTAACATACAAGAAATTTTAAAGATATGCTATGTTCTTAACGGCAAATGTATTAATAGATGAATAGTTGAACAGGAATGGTTTTCTAAACGAGGCCTCCAAAGTAATAAAACACAGAAAACCAGAGGTTACAGAGGATGGACCCAGCAACCTCAGCTCTGAAGAAAGTGCCAAGAACAATACTGGGGACACTGACTCATGGAGAGCTCTTTAAAATTCTGAGTAAACTACTGCACATCTGGATTATATCCTGGAGAAAAGACAGACTTGGAGATTTTATCTTTTTTTATGAAACCCCTTCAAATAAGTCTTGGGCTATCTCAGCCAACAAGCTATGGACTTTAGGAAATACAGAACTCCAGTGGTTAAAGTGGTTGAATTAAGATGAAGACAGGTAATTTATAAGCATGTCAGCTTCATCCCACTAGTCCATTTGTGCCTCTTGATATTCACTACACCCAAGTTCATTTGACAAAGGCAAGGAAAAGTTACTTCACCTGCACAGAAATTCAACTAGTAAAATGCAGATTTGTCTCAGAATTTTAAGAGCATACCTTAACTTTCGACAGAGTATTCCCAAATGCCCCTTTCAATGGAAAAGGTCTGAAACTTGTATTTTTCCAGTATATCACTGGTATCTGAGAACAAAGGATGCTACAGAGTGGTTTATCATATTAACTGTAACAATGGCTACCACAAAAATCCTATGCTTTTGCATACAGCAAGAAGTCTGTTATAACCTTGTAAGGGAGAGACTGCACTGTAAATGGGTTTGGTTTTAACATTCACACTGAAGGCTTTTTAGGTTTGCAAGTCACTTCTGATTTCTTCATATCTAGTCACTGGGTCATGTGAACATATCATGACATTTTCACAAGTACCTGAAAATTATTTTGATGAAATCTCACATACCATGGAGTTTTCATGTGTTACAGTATTTGCAATGTTGATTCACAAAGCTCCATTTGTCCTCTTCAACACACTTTTTCTCTAACATATTATTATAATAATACACTTACATTGCATAGTGCCAGAATTGCACTCAAGGTTCTTCAAACTATCACACTGTATTTAATATAAAAAGGAGAAACTCTTGCCTGATCAATATCATTTAACTTTAAAACTAGTCAAGGAAACAATGTGACAGCCTTCACCATATGCTCATAATTTATGGGAGGATTATTTTATTTCCTAGGTTGGGCTAAGTTTCTAAACATGTCCCTGAATTATGCAGCTTTTCCACAAAATCCATTAGCAATTAACAGAAAAACCAATGGCTGAAGCCAGATCTGAAAGACCCTTTCCATTACAGACCAAACCAGTAAAATCATGGTTTAGTTCCACATCAATGCCATCGGAGTAGCCATGCCAATATAGGGGAAAAACAACAGAAGGTCCAAAAAGTTACTTATTTTATTCCATTCCATATATTTTTGGGTTTTTTTGTTTCTTACCACAAGATTATTTGATTTCTTTAGTGTATTAAAATCAAAATTCTAAAACATAAAACTATATAATCTCGTTCATATTCACTCATTCTACTGACTTGTTCAAATAAGAAAAGCAAGATTTACCCTTGCAAAACCTGTTTTCTTTCATACTTTGAGAACATAATCTTCCAATGTTCTCTATTTGAGCTAGAGTTTCAAAATATATTTGGGAATACAGGTTAAATTTTGTGGTATACAATACTGTTAACCTTGGAATATTTTTCAATACAATATTTTTCAAACTACTAACTAATTCTGATCCTCGTCAGCAGCAATTTTACTTGAGCAGCAGCAGTTTTTAACAGTCCTGTACTTCATATTAAAATTCAGAAGTTTGAGATGCTGCTTACCTCCTAACAGCACTACTTCTTTCTGAACTACAGGTTTGATCAGGCACCCTCTTTTTGATATCTCTTTTTTTAATGTACATTACAGGGAGATAGCATGTCTACGACAGGTGCATCTCCAAAATTAATAGAGAAAATAGATACAGAAAGTTCGTCTGCAGTCACAGCAATTGTCTACATTTCCTCATGTTTCCTAACATCTTCTAATGTTAGGCTAACCAAATCAGTCACTGGCTCCTCTTTCCCAATAATCTTAAACTGGTATGTGATTCTTTTGTTTGATCTTACAGCATTAACCCATGTAGGCAAAACAATTCTTTGGAACTGAATGGAGCAAATCTTTTTTCAAACTTCTGTATTTTGCTCCAGTTCCTTTTAAAGGATTTTAAATTAACTGAAATTGAGCACACAGGGATACAGGATCAAACACGAGCCATCATACCAATGACTCTTTGAAGCACAAGTGTCAAATAATCAAGCTTCAATGCTATAGAAGTGGGGCACCAAAAAAAGGTAGGCCAGAGGGAAAAAAATCGAAATAAAATCACAAAGTTCATGAGGGAGTGTGGATAGATCAGTCAAGACCTGAGACATAAATTCAAAGGAAAGAAAAAACGCAATTTGGCTGGTGCTTAATAGTCATTAACAAACTGCGCATAACAGACTGAGAGAGGCCTCAATGTACGGAATGCAGTATCTGTGCAGAGGAAATGAATAAAGATGACCCTACAAGGTTGACAGTCTATTCAGTCTAAAAGGCTACTTAAGTCACATCCTACTTTGTTTGGAAAGGCAGCCCACAGTTATGTAAAGCAAGACAGACTTAGCGTCAAGTCATGATTGCATAAACTTATTTACCATAGCGTAAATAAAGGAAGCAGCTGAAAAATATGTTGAAAACTTGACTGATGTTAGGCAGTCCTATTGCTCACACTATTGCAATCCTTTTGCTCCTGTGGGGATCAGCAAAGTCACATAGGGGCAGATATATGTAAAAATCGTTCCTTGCCATCAGAAACACTGAACATGCAAAGAAAGGTTAGTTTTATGTTGGATCTGAGGAATGAATCATATGGGTTGCAAGCATGCGGCCTATACTCTTGTGTGGCCTCAAGTTCAGATAAGGTGACACCTGAGAAGAAGCCAAATGGTAAGGCTTCTAAGGAGGAACTCTTAACACATTTCAGGAGAGCTGTGCTGTTTCCTATATATTGGAAATGTCAAGAACTACTTGAAAGGGGAACCTTATTTTAGTTTGGTAAAACTAAATCAATATTTCATTCCTGTAAGACTTAGATTTTGAATTCTTTGATAACTGGATGGAAAACTCAGTCAGTGCTTGCCCTGATACCAATACTATCAAAAGAGGTACATCTCCATACACCTTCATTTTTATCATCACTTGGCCCACAACCATGGGGAAGGTTGCTTACAGAGCTGTACTTGCATGGTGCTATATCAAATTTTCTTATCCAGATCAGGCACATCATGAAGTCTATTGCTAAAATAGACACTTTAAGATCTGATTTACATGTCTCTTGACATCAGCAGAAACACTGGTACTAAAAGATTATGCACAGCAGACCCTCACTATACATTTAGATATCTATGAAACAGCAAAAGAAATTCATACAACAAGTTCATCTAAATACTTTTCTTTTTTCCCCAATTCATATGACTGAATCTCAGAACTTATTTCTGCATATTTTATACATAATAAACTCAAACGTAGATTTTAATGTATGTATTTAAGAAAAAATCTATTCCTTGAAAGATTTTGGGTGGATAAACCTCACACAGCCATGTGGCTGCAAGTGTCAGATTCTATGTGTGCATGTCAGCAACAACAAAATAATCCTATAGATTAACTCCTGACAAGGACAGTAAAGCACGAAGGCTTTCAATATTGTTAAAGAGAAGAGACAGGTCTGTTGCATGGGCAGAAAACAGAGCTCCAAGCAATACAGGAATTCATTATGCTCAAATCTGTCAGTAAGAACTTTCTGGGGCACCAAATAAGTGGTTTAAATTTAATTAGCATTGATTGTTCTCAGAAACCAAGAAGTTTTGACATAAATAAATACTGTGTTCTTGGTGAAGAAAAGCAATGAAATACATAAGTTAAGAGCATCTGTCCATTACTCTTCCCTGAGAGTTTCAGGAGGATCAGTATTATGTGCAACCTAGGAATACACCTGTAAGACTTAAAGATTTTAACTTTTCAAAATTTCACATCATAAAAAATTTTCATGTTCCATTAGAAAGATTTACCCATGACAAGCAAGGAGAAATTTTTAAAAATATTTCTATACTAGTATAAATCTTTATGCTGGTGTTACTATGCTGGAATGGAAGAGACCTGAGGAAAGAACACTGAGAGAAAAGGGAAAGGGGCCTTACACGAGAGGCAGTGGGATATCTGGCAATGAGCACTTGCAGCCCAGAACACCAACTGTATCCTGGCTGTATCCAAAGCAGCGTGGGCAGGACGTCGAGGGAGGTGATTCCCCCCTCTGCTCTGCCCCGGTGAGACCCAGCCCACAGTGCTGCAGCCAGCCCTGGAGTGCCCAGCACAGCAAGGACCTGTTGGAGCAAGCCCAGAGGAGGCCACCAAGATGGTCAGAGGAATGGAGCAGCTCTGCTGTAAGGAAAGGCTGAGAGAATTGGGACTGCTCAGCCTGGAAAAGAGAAAACTTTGGGGCCACCTAATAGTGGCCTTGCAGTACTTGAAGGAAGTCCACAATAAAGTGGGACAGAGAGATTTTACAAGGGCATGTAGTGACAGAAAAAGGGGGAATGGCTTCAGATGGAAAGAGAGTAGATTTAGATTAGATATTAGAAAGAAATTCTTTCCTGTGAGGGTGATGAGGCACTAGAAAAAGTTGGCCAGAGTTGCTGTGGGTACCTCATGCATGGAAGTGTTCAAGTCCAGGTTGGATGGGGCTCTGAGCAACGTGGTCCAGTGAAAGTTGTCCTGGCCCAGGGCAGTCAGGGTTGAAACAAGATGATCTTTAAGGTTCCTTCCAACCTCTGATTCTATGATTTAATGAGTGGTACCAGAGCAAGTACAGTTTTAACCAGTGAGGAAAGCAGATAGCATAATTTCAATTTATGTTTAATTTAATACTGGCGAAATCATAAAGATTCTGGAAGTTAGTACTTAACCTCCACAGTCCAAAAGGTCTGAACATTCATCCAGACTTCAGAATGATGCTGTTTTTACTAAAATTAAACTACTTCCTCTCAACAGGCTCCAAACATACTTCTCTACTCTTTCTAGCAGGCACTAGTATGTCTATTGTACCTCCGCTTGTCCCAGTAGGATGATATTTGCCTTTTCCAACCTGCCTGTCTTAATCTCCACTGACTTTGAGAAGTCTTTGTGCTGTAGAGCAGAGGAAAACTGCGCACTTTATATCTCCTAATTATCCTTGTATTGTGCCTGGGGAAGTGTGTTTTCTTCTCAAAGAAAAACATTTTGAAGTTCATTTAGTATTTCCTATTAGTATCAAACTAGCTAAAGGGTAGTCTTCAGTCATTTATACTTTGAGGGCAAAAGAAAGACAAGCAGATCCTTAGCCTTTTCACCTTCCCTTCCAAGCCATATCAAAATGAAAATAAGGGACAGATGGCAGAAGAATTGTTGAAAACCATCCATCTCTTTGGATACTTGGCACATGAGAGATCTTTGTTGAATTAACTTTGTATAGGTTTAAGGGTGTAATGATAGAAATTTATATGCAGGAAGAAGTTCTTTAACCATCTTTCCAGTTCAGGGGCAGGAATTCTAGAGAAGTTAGGGGGTTTTTGCTACTGACTCACAACATTTATCATCATAAACCAGCAAACGAAGACACTTGTAATTTTCTTTAAAAAAAACGGGCCTTGGTTACTCTAGTATCTGTATTCTGTGGCAGTCCTTATTCCAAATAGTTAAAATTTCAGATTTGTTCATCATTTCACAGTGATCACATTAAGACACTGTTACTGTTACCAGCTGCTGGACTCTGTCTTCCACAAAGGAAACTGTTTTTCCTAACAGGGCTCCTTTTTTTGGACACTTCAACTTAAATTGAACAACATTTTGCTTGAAAAATGTAGGATCTGTAAAATATCAGACTCAGAAAAGTGTAACATCGTAAGTACTGACTGATGGTAGTTCAAAGAACAATAGCCCAGATTTTCTTCTGGTGGAGAAACTAATTCCAGAAATTGACAGATAATGGCTGATAATAGTTCTAAAGCTGGGAAGAAGCAGATGGGACTGCTGCTGTTAAGTATGCATATATATTCTTTAAAAGTCTTAAGTTTTACTTCTCAAGTGTTGTGTTCTGTAAAGAACTAGCATATAAACACATTTTTGGCAGCCAGTAAACATTCCAGCCAGAATGCCAATACCATGTATCAGTGGAAAGTAAACAACTTGATCTATGTCTCAAATGGAAGAACTCCATCAAACAAAAACCCCTAATATCCACAAAAATTATCTCCATATCACACCATAGCAAAGACTTCTTGTGATAGACGTGTCATCTGTAAGACTGAAGATCACAATTTGTCAGTATTTGTGATATCCATTAGGTGGGCAGATATCTATGAGTTAAGAGGACAGGAATTGAGTTTGCATCTGATGGAAATGATTTGGGAAATTTTTATTTTATTGTCACTGATTCCTCTTTCTATATTTCAGTTTTACTACTTTGCTCTGCCAGCTTAACTTGCCATAACTTAGTTTCTCATTTTCTTTCCTACCAAATAACAGTGTATTAGTTGAGTTGTGAACTTTTTTAGAGCATGACTTTCTATGCATCTATAAAGTGCTTAAAACCACAAAAATCTTATTCTATTGTAGGCTTTTGAAGGACTAATAAAGGAAATATGTATAGATTGCAAGAGCTTTCAAAAAATACATAAAAACAAAGTTTTGGGGTGATCATCTTAAGGTACTTAAGTCAACATCAAATTCAAATGCCAATTCTAAAAAATCTTTAAAAGGGTGAACTGAAGGAACCACATTAAAAAAAAAAAACAACAAACCACTTCAATGTACTCAAGGTAATTCCATACACTTTATGGATGTGAATCACCTGATAGCATGGCACACGAGTTTTGCTAGGTTTTCTTATTCTAAATATAGAACACACATATCAAGGTCCTTTATGTAATCTTAAAAATTGCTCCACACCCAAACTAAACTAATGTACCACGAATGAGCCAGAGCTCCTTTGACTCCGTTAGAGTCAGCAGGCATGCGAGCAAATGCAGTGTCCCGAGTGCTGGGGGAGAACTGTATGCTTTGGGCTGACAGGCCACTTGACTTCAAACTCAATGAATAAACAAAGCTGTTCCAATTAGTAAGTACTAAGGATTCCTGTAATAGCTTGTATTTAGAAACTGGAACTCATTAAATGCTAAGAAAGAACGTGGAGTATGCAACAACATAAAAATATAAATATTTATCACTTCTTTTAAATTATAAGGTTTACATTTTCCCAGAAAGTCTGATATAGGGGTCAGAGAAACATGAGCATCAGAAAAGGTCTTAATTTCAAAGGGTTTTGTTGTAATTAATGACTTTTTTCATAACTACTTTATCTTTTCTATAACAGGAGGCTACTTTTCTTAATATTTTCTGACAGAAATAGTAGTTGAGGGTATTTATTACTGTGGAGCCATTAAAAGTGGAAATAATGAAACCAAAAACATCATGCACAGTCACACACACGGCCCTCAGGGCACTTCAGTGCTCACATGATTTCACTGAAGATATTTAAATAGAGCCCTGGAATGGAACTCAAGACTTAAATTTGCACCCTATTTTTCCACTGACCTATAAACCATGTAATTTAAACTTTTGGTGCCTCCTGCTGCAGCTAAACCATTTATTTATACCATTCATGTATGCAGAATATCAGACGCAGTTTGCAGCTGGTCTTCCCCAGAAAGGTAGCATGTTTATTAGAGTTTTTAGTCTATATCATACCTTATGGAAATTTAACTCTGAGATTATTCAGGAAAACTTGAAAACTTTGCAAGAAGACTTTGTCTTACATTTCTGAGTGCGATCAGTTTCGGCGCAGGTTAAGTTGTGTAGAGCAGGTGATTCCCAGGGCACAACTGGAAATGAGTAATGAGCAGAGCTGCAAGAAATCAAATGTGCTCCTGTGATTATCTTTACAGGAAGGATCAGGGTGTGGGAGATGACAGGTCCAGCTGGCAATCAGCAGGATATATACCCTTAGCTATAGCTGTCTGCCACAGATTTCCTTCAACCTCTCACCTACACTTGAGAGCAGGAAAAACTAGCAAGTTAGTCTCTCTTCCATTTTTAAACTGCCAGTTTTATGGACATGGGTTTAATTTTGTCTTTTGTGCTTAAAAAAAGGCTGATCTGCTAGCTAGGAAGCATTTAAATACTTTAAATTTTGTTCAATGAGAAAGGAAAATAAAATTCTACTTTTACTTCCATTTTTAGTAAGAATTTCTAGTGGACTGAGGGAAAGCTGGCTTGAAAATTGGATTAACTTCTTCCCAGTTTCATCTCAAGTGACTAAAATAGTTGGCCCCCTTCCTTACCAATAAAAAAAAAAAAAAAGAAAGAAAAATAGAGCCCCTGATGACCAAAAGCAACATAGAAAAGTATTTGGTTGCTGTGACTATTAGTGCTACTTCCTCCTACTATTTGTACTCTTAAAGCCAGAGCTCTCACTATTACAACAAATGATTCTGTAAAAGTAGCATACAATACCACCATCATTATATTTCCTAATTGCATCATTGAGAACAGTGAATACAACTGTTCGAAGGTCACAAATTGTGACGTCAGTGGCATTGTAAGGGTGTGGCTTGGGACATATTTTGACTCACTATTTGTAAATGATCAGTCTAATGACCAGTCCGAAACTGAGCTACTTCATCACAGTGTAAGATGTTTACCATTTTTTAGAAATTTTTCTAGTTATTTAAGTAGCATTCATACATTAGTTACAAAAAATGTAAGGCTGCTTTCTTCCTATATGCAATGAATAGTTTACTTTTAAAATATAGTGTGACAAGCACAATATCTGGTAGTGCCACAGTATCTTCCCAGAACTGCTGTCAGACTGCACAGCCCTAGGCTATATCTTTGCCCATGGGAAACAATAAGCAGGTACTTGCAGATATAACAGCCTGAGTTCTTTTTGAAACACCTGAAAGTTAAAATGGTAAGCTGTCTATGTACTTCTAATCACAGGTTTTGGTGGAGCCTATGAAATAATTCGAGTGTGAGGACAATGTGACAGTTTCTTCAGTCCATCTGTAAATACCAATTTTTCACTGAAATCCTGTCTGAGAACTCGGTACTTAGGTATTCCTGTGTTTTCAGCCCAGCTGGTAATGTGAGCCATTTCTGAGTTCCACCTCTACTTCAGCAGTTAAAAAACAGCAGCAAGAGCTCTTATGATACGTATTTGAGAGAACTACACTGGTTATTGACTGTGGAGTTATCATCAGATAGAAATGCTCAGACATAGATGGAAACCAAGACAAATAGGAAGGCTTAACTTCCAAATTCTTTTATAATTTGAGAGAAAATAGTAACTTGACTTACAAAATCAGGCTGAGAGGTGTCTGGTAGTCTTGCAATTTCTGATCTCCTTACTCTTGTAGTCTCTCTCCACAATGAATAAATTGGTGGGTCACATAGTCACATCAGCAGAATTTAGCATAGAGCTAGAAAATAAGTAAAATATACCCTTCTTTTTTGCCCCATCCTTGTGGAGTGATACAACTTTCCAGTCACTACTCCACACAGCAGTCAGACCAGAAAAACAATCTATTTCAATACCCACACAATTGTCTCAAGTAGTAAACAATCTGATGAGAGGAGGCAAGCAAAAACCGTAAGTGGTGGGGGGAGCTGATGGGTTGGTGGTTTCTGCTGGACATGTCTGATGGTACAAGGGTAGCTTTGTGGGAGAATATTCTGGCCTGCTCAGGGAAAGATTGCCCACCATGAGATAGCTGGGGAAAATAGCTGAACATGGTAAGATAGTGCACAGGATGGAGGTAGAAGGAAAACAGACAAGTCATTGATACCTTTCACACAAATTTCTCAGCGTACCCTCATCTATCTTAGGAACACATCCTACTGTAAATATGACATTCTACAGTAAATATGACTAATCCATAGTCCTCCATCAGTCAGCTACTTTGCTCATACTACCATGCTTTTCCTCTTCTAGGTTAGTGATTCAATGAAGAGCTTCCTGCACTCTAAAGTCAACAAGCGACAAACCTCCTCAGTACAGTATGTTACACACTGAATGGCAGAAGCACATACAGCTTCACTAATTTCAGAACTGAGATACAAAAATTATGTTGGACAAGGAAACACATATTTTAGGTGAGAACATAATTTATCCCGCTGCCTTTATGCCTGGAGGCTGGATCATCACTGAGTTGGCACATGAGCAGGCAGCAGGATAGTGCTGCTGAGAGGATCTGGCTGTGAGCCTTGGCAGAAGAGAGTTGCAAGAGAACTGGAGATCAACGAGATTTGCTCTGTGGGTTTGAGACAGTGATGAAGTCCACAGAAAAGCAGCTTGGAAATGGCTGTAACTTGGCTGGCTATGCACCAGAGATTTGAGCAGGCTTCACACTTTTGATCTGTCTCCAGGGCAATCCAGTGGCAATCCAACTTGTGTAAACACATCCCAAAAGCTTTAAGCACAAGTTCTTCACTGCTGCCAGCGTAGCTGGGGCAGCTTGAGCTCTGCATGGCCTGAAGGGACTTCAGGCCTAACACTGAAACCTCCATGCAGCTGCAGCTCTACTAGATAGAGCTAAGTGTAAAGCTGCCTCAGGAACACCTAAACCAACTGTGCTTCCCATCTGGACTGCAGGGCATTTCAGATACAGTTTGCAGGGATTTAGCTAGCTCTTTTTAGGTTGTGTCCTAAAATAGCTATGTTCCTTAACGTGTGTCAAATCTAGCAAGAACTGGGCATGGTGTGTGACAGCTACAAATCTTTCTTCCAAAGCCTACTTGTTTTATTACTTTTCACAATAATAAAGAATTTACCTGCCTCAATCTTCCCATATTTAAATGGTCACTTTGGTTATTCAGGTACTAATTAAATAATTGTAAGAACTCTTTTGTTCACTACTATTTTATTTCAAAAATTTATAAGAAAAAAGGCAGCCCAAACCTTCTTTTTTTACCCAAGAAGATATCTTAATCAATTTCAGCTGTGTTTACATACTTCTTGTCGGGATTAATTCTCGATTACAAGATAAGCTAACAATGACTTTGAACTCCACAAGGCATTCATTTCAACACACTGGACTATTCTTATCATACTTTAAAAATCTTTAAAAGCTAAACAAAACTGTACAGCCCCCTCTTGTTTATCCCAAATAAGTTAAAATACAACGTGACCAAATGCCCATGCAATGTCAAACAGCAGGATGCACTGGTGAGTTCTGCAATGTTGCAGATCAGCAATGAGAATACACAAGGCACTTTATTGAGAAACTCATACTGCAAGCATGAAATACTGAAAGAATTCTCATGGCTAGAAATGGACCTGGGAAAATGTAATATCTTCCTGCACCTGGAAACAACTTCATTAGCTGCTTTCAGGGAATGAACTGACAATCATTTTTCAGCAGGTTGAACCACTGGAGAAGAATCTGCTAGCAGAGCTTTTTTTTACTACAGGAAAAAAAGGATTAAGAAAAGTACTTTCCCAGGAAGTGAAAGAAACAGAAATTTCCTGCTATCACTAAACATGGTGTTCTTGTTTATGTATCTGAAGGAAATGGGGAAGTTGCCCTGATATATCTAAAAAAATCTGTCGGTAAGAGACATGTTTCTCTTCAATATTTGACTTTCAGACTCTTAATCTTCATTCCAGAGAGCTGTGTGTATCCTGGCTAATAAGCTTACAGTTAGGGGCGACAGCACCTAATTTTTCTTGTTGATCTGGCTGGACAAAGCTAAGAGGTTCACTATAAGCAAGTGATTTATATAAGCACAATGTAAAAAGCCATCAAGGAGTGGTGCCAGCTGCTCATCTTGTATACTCTTAATGATTTTATTTTCAACCTGCATTTCCAAGGGGAGGGTGAAATAATTCTGTTCTTTCAATTCTTAAGCAGATAACTTTTTCCTGGTCACAATACTTGCTCAGAAATAGCAGAGTGCAGGAAGGGGCAAAAAAATCCCATTTGTGAACCTGGCCTAGTACAGGAAAGGACAATGCACTTTGTTCACTCAATGACTTTTCACTGATACACTGTAAAAAATCTTCCTAAATCGATTAAGCTGCCTTAGCTACTTGGCAATGCATGATCTTTCCAATAAGTCTTCAACTACTAACTCTTCCTTGCAACTTGAACTAACTACTTCAGCATGTATTGATATCTTCACAGTTCCCCAAAGGCTAGAAATCATAGAATAGTTTGGGTTGGAAATGACCATAAAGATCATCTTGTTCCAACCCCATCTGTCATGGGCTGGGACACACATCACTAGATCAGGTTGCTCAGAGCCCCATCCAACCCAGCCTTGAACACTATTAGAGATGGGGCCTCCACAACTTCTCTGGGTAACTTGTTCCAGTGCCTCACCACCCTCACAGCAAAGAATTTCTTCCTACTATCTAACTTAAATCTACTCTCTTTCAGCTTGAAGCCATTCCCCCTTTTTCTGTCACTACATGCTCTTGAAAAAGTCTCTCTCCATGTTTCTTTTGGACCCCCTTAAGGTACTGGAAGGCCACAATTAGTTCATCCCAAAGTCTTCTCTTTTTGAGGCTAAACAATCCCAATTCTCTCTGCCTTGCCTCGTAGACACTTCATCCCTCTAATGACCTTGGTGTCCCTGGACAAGTCTACTCCAACAAGTCTAAGTCCTTCCTTTGCTAGGGACCCCAGAGCTGGACACGGCATTCTAGGCTGGGTCTCACCAGCGTGGACTAGAGGAGGGCAATCACCTTCCTCAACTTCCTGCCCATGCTGCTTTTGATGCAGCCCAGAATGTGAAAGGATATCCGAAAGGAAGCTCAGGATAGGAAAGAGGTAGTCTAGTAATAAAATCTAAAACTGTTACTATTTTTTCAGTTCTTTTCTGCCAGCCCTTAAGAGCAGAATTTTTCAGGAAGCCTGTGTGCTTGCAAAGGGGCTCCACTGTCTGTAATCCCACAGCTCTTGCCAACTAACCCAACTCACCATCTGCACTTCGTGAGCTTCCACACTATGGCAGTACAGGTGCAGGACAGCAGCATTTCTGACTGAAGAACTTTTCAAAATCATAAAATGAGAGCAATACACCTACAAAACCCCAGCATGGTCACAAGCAGCTTGCCTGGCTCACAGAACTATGGGAGATGTGCTAGTTGAAGAAATACCTTTAAAACAAAACTTAAGCCAAACAGAATCTGAAAAAGAGGGAAAAAAGCTTAGGATGGGCTAACATGAAATACATTAGTGTATGTTAGCACAGTATAAATACCAACAATTACTTGGTTTTCTACCTAACAGATACTAATACACACATGCAAAGTACACCAATATGGTAACTGGATATGACACAATAAGTTTCTTGTGTTGTTGTGGTTTTTTTAAGTGTTAGAATGCAGACAGCCTAAACGATCATATCTGAGAGAGAGAGAAGCCACAAAGAAAGGTGCTGCAACAGGCAGGATATGATAGATGAAGGCATCAGGAGGGATTCCAATCAAAATAGAGTTATGGTCAACCAGACTGTTATGTGGGTGGACTATAGGGCAAAGTGGTACCAGGAGTTCCATAAAAATAGGCATTTCTGGTACAATCCTCAGTGAGAATTGACACTCTAAATTCATGTTGATGGCAGTTGGTCTTACACAAGGCCCCAGGCCTTGAAATCTCCATTTACTAATTGCACATGGTTAATGTTTTGCATACGTTATTCCCATTCCTCACTTCTAAAGAAGTGTTTCCACATATTTCTCATCCAAAGCCCTGTATTTAGAACTTTATTTTTCAATGACCATTTCCTTCTCCCTCCTCCCCTTTGCTTGACTAAGTCACCCAGCCCTTCCTCTAGCTTTCTCTCCTGGGGTGGCATCCGGGCTCCCTCACTTCCTTCATGACCAAGCGGAAACTTTTGTATTGGAGGGTGGAGGAAAGATAAAGGAAGGGGAAGGGGAGAGACCAGGATTGATTGGTGTGCTGTGCATGATCCTTATGTTCTTCATATGACACCACAAGAACTTCTTGATATGTTTAAGAGTGAAATCTTGTCACTGTTTCTCACACTGAATAATCCTCTATTCCTCACTCCAGTGGAATGACGAGCAAAGAGGCTTGGACCTGTGAGTCCAGATCCAGCAGTGCTCAGTTAGTACTGTTGTGTCCAGGGAAGTGAATTTTGCATGCTTATGTCCCTTACTGTGCTGTGGAAGCTACTGCATCACCCATTGATGAATGCCTCCTAGCCAAGATGATACATGTAATATTTAACCACATTCCCAACATGAATGGATAAACTCACATGTCGACAAACTTATCCCCCTGCTAAATGAGCTACCTAACATTTAATATGTTGCATAACCCTGGAAATCATTTAGCCATGACATACAGAATACAGAGTCTAACTAAATGGTCCAAACCACATCTACCTGCTACAAAATTTGACCCATTTATATGTAGCTAGTCAAAATGTTAGCAGGTCCAAAAGAAGCATTACCAAAAGTCTTACTAATTTTGCTCTAAATGTAAGTCAAATTCAGGTAGATATTATTTCATAATTACAAAAAATTAAAATCAGGAGAAGGATAAAAAAATTTCTGTGAACAATTGACATGAAAAATATTTACAATTCAAAGCACTATATCATCAACAACACACAGTGTTGTAGCACTTAGACTGCCTGTTGGGCAACTCCAGATTTGTAGTTGTGATTTTTCACAGTAGCTTCTGGCATTATTTTGGAAATCTGGATGCCAAAATTTACTGCCACAAGCCTTCACATAAATTAGAGTGTGGATGAATGAAATTAAACATACGTTTTGAAGACTTATTTTTGTTAAATTTTAAGCATGTATAACAACTGGATTAAAAAAAAAAAAAAAAAGAAAGTACCAGAAAACCTAATGAGTAGACAACAATTCTGTACTGGACATGTGAAAGCCAGTAGGGAAGATCACATATGTGGAGCATCTTCAATTTAAACTTAGCTGAGGTTTGTTCAATTCCTACCCATGAATTAAGACTTTGTTTAGAAAAGGCTGTTCTGAATCTCTGTGCACATCTACTGGGTCATAAGCCTGGAGAGGAAACACACTGCAAATGCCTCAGTACATCCCTTCAGCTGCAAAACTGAACTAGCTGGAAAGGTCAGGTAGGTTACAGTGATGGTGTCCATTGACTTCCCCAAGTGGGATAAGTCATGGAATTGCAAAAACTGCATGTGCCACACCTGGCATTTCCAGCATAGCCCACAGAAAGACAGACTGCATCTCTGAGTTGTGGCACTTGTCCTTCCAACACGCCTAGAGGATGGTGATCTGTTAAGTGCAGGAAAGAAGTACAAGTCTTAGAGAAAACTAGAAGAATTATTCTCCCAGTGAAGCAAGTGGGGGAAAGTTGTAATTATCCCTGTCTGGAATCTGGGATGTTGCGGTTGATATCCCTGTTCTCGTCAACAGTTCAGTGAATTTCCCAGTGGCTGCAGCAGTCATGACTTCAGTTTTATATTCCACACTCTAGAAACGCATTTGGACCCTGGCTCAACACTGACTCAGTGGGCAAGGTGCCGCTGACTGAATCACAAATACCACTTCCTGCGGGACTCTTGCTGCCTGTAGTATTTCCAAGGACTGAAAAGCAGCCTAACAACTTCAGACAAGAACATTGCAGTACACACACAGTTTGTGTAGCATTTGTTCAAAATACACTATTCCATCCCATAGTCTTTGAATGAGGTTATTCAAATGCAGTAACATTTTGTGTTATACAATATTTTTTCAGAGGAAGATAAAATACTTCAAAAGAAAACTGAGAAAACATGTCTACTTTTATGTTCCTCTTGCTTTATCTCCTTCTTCAATGGCATGGCAAAGCATTTCATTATAACAGAATGAACATCTTATTGATTAGGATAAATCTTCCTTATCAGGAAATCATGATAGCTCAAACTTTCTGAGAGTTAGAGTTCCATATCTTTGGCTGAACAAAACTTTTAGAAAGAGACAAAACCAAAACAAGCAACTCTTAGGTCACTGTAATATTACACATCTTTAAAACAAATAAATTACTAGTGGGGAAATTTTTTCATGGTACTATTATCAGAAATTACTGAAATCAGCTCATAAATTCATCGCAAAGTCTGTGGTCAACAGTGCTGATAAATGTACTTGCCCTTATGATATGCAAAAGGAAGACAGCAGTCTCTTCCTCTGGGTGGTAGACTGCTGGCTGCAATTAGCCAAATGATTAATTCCTAGTGAGGATCAGTGAGTTTATCATGAGGTCATGCCTGCATGCCAGTCCAAACCACCTCAGCTGTACATGGGCAGCAGAGCTGTTTCTGCAACCCTGCGAAGCCTAGGCACTCTCCTACAGTTTTGTGACTCTCCTGGTATGAATTCCATTAGCAAAGGTTTTGGCAAGTTGTGCTTAGATGTTTATTAAGTCCTAGGAATGTGCATGAAATCAGGCTGATTAAGTAAGTAATGGATACTTCTATTTAGATTTCTCATTGTTAGCCCAGTTCTAACTTCTCCTTTGAGAGCTTATTTAAAATATATGACTACTTGCATGTCTGCCAAAGTAGCCAGTATTTCACATCTTTGATCAGCAGTAAGTCACTTTTCCTCCTAAAAGGGACAAAGATTTAACTAGTCTCGAGCCTCAATTAACTACTAGATTTCTGAAGAAGCTTGTCCAAAAGGAGAATAGTGGAATCAGAAGGTAACTGTATAAGCTAACCATGAATTGCTAAAACATTCAAATTTCTCTCTGAGATTTAGTGCACAAGGAATTAGGCCATTAGTTTTGCCAGCAGAGTAACAGCACCAACACCTTATTCCATACCTGAATGACAAAAGTAAGAACCACTGGCAAACTTGAAAGTTCAAATCAGAAGTTCTCTAATGGCATAAGGTGGGCTGCATATGTGCCAGGCACTAAGAATTGAACCAAATCTTTTGCATTTAATATAATTTTAGCTTAAAGAGACAGCCCGAATAGATCATAGCATTCCCAATATTCCTATACATCAAAAACTGCAGCTTCTAAGTATTTACTGTGGAATTTCCCATGGCCACAACCTAACAATACACTGCAAATAATTGCCCTGCTATGAAATACAGCTTTCAGTAGAGATGAGATGACAATCATACTTTAGAAGAATTCAGGAGTTCACTGTTTCCTTCAGTCATTCATAAGATCTACCATCCTAAGGCTTTGAAACCGAGTAGCAGATAAGGACACACTCCTATTGTTAATCACCTCTTTAAAGGCAGTGCTTATAAATACTTTTTTATCAAGAGCTAAAAAGAAAATATGATGTTGATTTTCAGCTGCTCCGCTTTCTGCCTCCTTTTCCTAGAAAGACTTCTTTAAAAGAAGTGTTACCATTGTGTCAGGAGTTAACTTTCATGCCAGGATTCAGAGAACTACCTGTCAAATCAGAGGTTTCTCAGCACTCCTGATGAGTCACAGCTCCTGGACTCTGCTGGCTCTAATAGCATTGGTCCAGTTACCATCTAAAGAAATCATCTTGTAAATGAGTTGCACCAGATGTTTAAGTATCTATCTTATTTTCACTTTTATGAAATTGCTATAAAATGTCCATGTCATTTGTTAATAACCAAAACATAGCTTATACTACTTCTCTTGCCTTTTAAATTGTCTATACTACATACATATGTATTAGAGCTTATATTTTAATGGTTTAATAGGGTTTTTTTTGAAGATGCTAAAGATAGTTTGCCACTGTCTAGTGTGAAGTTACTTACACAAACTGTTTCAATTTTTAGTACTTGATATATGCTTGCACAGACTTGAATGTCACATGCTCAGACTGTGGTTTTCTTATGTTCCTTAAATGACTGTCTTTCCTCTTTTTTTTTTTTTTNTCAGTCTGCAGCTAGAGAGAAAATGTCAAACCTGCCTATAGAAGTCAATGCATGGAAACACAGAGGTCCAAGTGTGCCAAATTATCTTGCTCGAGAACTGAGAGCTGTGAAACCGTAACTGGGCAGCACTGTGAGTTTAATGAACCTCACTTTGAGAATCTATCTCATGTTAAAGTGGTGGCATGCTTTGGGGATCAAAGGAAACACCTCTGCCTGGCACTGAATACTATTGTGGAATCACCTACTAATATATCACCATTCTGTGAAAGACAAGATAAATCCCTTTTTCATTATGAATCACACAGGGGGAAGAATGAAAGACAGAGGAATAGCAATTAATCATCTAAAACTATCTGAAGCAAGTGACCTAGTAGCCTACATTGCCTTTATTGAAATTTATCTTGAAAATCATCACTCTTACAAGCCTAATTTCCACACGTATCAAACTTAGGCATGGAAACATTTAAAAAAAAATTGCTTGACCTGGTTTAGACTGCCTAAAGTAGGCATTTGATATCCTTATGCCCCATGAGAGCACACCCTAAAAACATCAAACAGGTCCTTAGGTATATCTGTAGAATCATTGCATTCAGTGCCTGCACTAGAAACACCCTTCCTCCTCTTGAGGTATATAAAGTTATATTCTAAGAGCAGGAGCTTGACAAAAGAGCCAGGAGTAGCAGCACCCACTTTTTGCAGTTTTCCTGAAAGGAAAGATTTGGATTTCAGGCTCTTGTCAGTCTAAGGCATGAATTTGTAGCTTTTGTGAAAAGGGTGGTCTAGGGCAGGAGTCAATCTCCACCTTTTTCTGATGACACCCTGCAGAGAGAGAAACAGATCTGAGGCCCAAGACACAATGAATAACCAGGTAGCTTTTAGGAAAAGCTGTTCCATTGGAACATACACTGTAGAGTGGGCTTTTTCTATAATTTGGTGGATGCAAGATAGCAGCGATGAGTTCTTACAGGCCAAATGCTGACCCCTGTTAGAGTAGTATAAAGATGTTATGGAGCAATTGAGCTTATAGACGTGTTTCAGAAGAGAGTTCAGGCCTCTGATTTAGTAGGTATTTTCGACCTATTCCATTAAAATGAAGAGAAAATGAGCATCTCCCCAAGCTATTTTTCCATTAAATAATATTCAGTGGAGTGCAAGGTGATTTTAAGTAATATCCAGGACAGCATAATACAGTAGCCTAGGATTTGTCCTGACATTCCTTACTCCCGCTGAGTAATGCTTATTCATAGAAGTAGTTCCATATAATGAATTGTATTACACAGACTGTGTTAGAAATTTCCATTTATCTCAGGGGAATTCACATGGGCAACAAAAGCTTTCCTATTGGATGGCAACATGAATGTTCATCACCAGGTGCCATGAGGGAAAATCCAGTTCTTTCCTACACTAAGTCTTACCTTAACAATATCCCACTGTATACTTACAACTCCTTCACATGGTGATCTCTTTAGAGCCCACCAATTACAAACTTAACAGTGGAGTTTCTCTTCAAGTCCAGTGTAGGCTTCCTCAAATCTTCTTTTGTCCTTTGCATAGAATCCAAACTATTCTCACCAGAACTCCTCAGAGGTAGAGTTCTGACCTTGTTCTTCTGGGCTTGGGAAGCTTCCTTTACACATCACTGGCCACATTCCACAATTCTCTTCTTCACTGAATCTGTTCATACTCTTCTAACACAACATTTTTTATTTTGAAATGGCTCTCTTCTGGCTTCCTTTTTTTTCACTTGGAAATGAATTTCCCATCTCTATATGGATGGTGTTACATCTCTACTGTAAACTTTCTGTAAACTCTGTCAAAGACTAAATTCAAATATCTCTCTGGTATCACCTTTTTGTACAATTTTTTCATAAGATCTAATCCAGTTATAACAGAGCTCCATCTTTCTTAGTCCTTTTGGGTCCAAAACAACCATCTTACCCTTTCTTTGGCTGTCATTGAAAGCAATGCAACTTTTCTGCCTGACAGAAGCCTTGAAAGCTGCAATTATGCTTCTCCTGACTGCACTCAGACAAGCTCTGGCAGAGGCATCTCTTGTGGAATTCTCTTTGATCAAATCATTGTGTACCTTATACCTGTTCTTCACTGAGTCAACTATACATAATTGGTTTTCACTCTCAGAGCACCTCATGACCTATGTCCCCTAGGCCTATCCTCTCATATTCGTCCTTTGGATGCTGAGTCCTCCTGAATAACTCATGTGGCCAACCTACACTGTCCACATAGTAATTTTTCTGATATTAAGTCCACGGATAAGTATATTTCAACTTTTTACAGCAGCATGTTCTTCTATTTCTGAAAATAACACTGTTTCCTTACTCTTCTCCCTGCAAGTGACATTTAACACTGCCAGTTCCCCCATCTCCCCACTTCCCTTCCTGCTTTTCTGATCATGACTACAACAGTACCAGTTTGCAGACCCAGATGCTGAACCTAACAGATTTATTAGCACAGAGTTTGCTCTCCACCTTGCCTTCATCTCCCCGTAGATGTTGGTCTCCCTCACTGCTTGGTCTGTAGAAAGAAGTGAGCATACTCCTGACACCTCTTGGGGAACAATGGGAAGAAATAGTCCAAAAACTCCACGTGATGGAGACATTGCTGTATCTCAGTTTGAGATATTTTAGTCAAAAACACTTATGTTTCAGAAGAAAGACAACATTTTAATTTCCAGTCATTCTAACCAAAATCACAGAATGGCATAAGTAGTCAGTATGGCCAAGAAAAAGCCATGGAGACAGAGGGGAGAGACAGAAAGTATTTCTGTTTTCTGGCAGGAATAAGCCTGGTGATACTGATGACAGGTCACTCTATGCCAGAACCTCCCTCTGGAAGACTTTGCACAAAGAAGAAAAAAGGCCTATTTTGCAAACAAAGCATATTTTTTAAAGTTGTGTTTTTCTGCTGGGTTTATGATATATGAGAAATCCCTGCAATCTCCCTTTTTCTTTGTTTTTGTTTTTTGTCCACCTCGTTTGTCCATAAAATCTGCAACTGCTATAGACAGGATAAGGGGAGCAAGCACAGCTTTCTTTAGAGAATAATTTACTTAAAGCCTATAAACTAGAAACAACAATCACCAAACAAAGATTAGGGAAAGTAGGACAGTGCCCATACTAGAAATAAATTACAGGAAGCAAACTAACAAAAAGGAAGAATGCAGCAAAACATCCAAAGGAGTGGGG
>VZTR01031857.1:220334-262810 GCA_013400775.1 Chaetops frenatus
CTCAAAAATCTTTTCTGTGTTTCCCCCAGTGCTATCAGCAATTTGATTTCAACTAAAGGCAGGCCTAGACCTAAAGAAAAAGACAATTTTCAACTATTTATGACCTGGATGCAAGGTCTGTATCTCAACTAATTTTTAGATATTAGTTGTCTCAAATGAGCAATTTGATCAAATGTCAAAGAGATTGCTGATTTTCATAATCACTGAATTTTCATAAATGCTAAATGAGATACAAAGCATCGTTTAAAAGCAGGTGCACATCAAGCTGATGAAGAAATCCTCAGATGTGATCATCGCTGTTCCGAAAAATATTCGTATCCGGACAAGTCACTGAAACAACAAATGATTGTATACAAAACCAAGAACCCTCGCGTGGCAGCTGCTCCCCACGCATGAATGAAAGGGACCCGGTGGCCGGGGATCTCACAGGCACTCAAGGTGACACTGGCTCAGCCCACAGATAAAGCCTGACACTGGCTCAGCTCAGAGATAAAGCCTGGCTACTCCCGCTGCCTGCAAAGCCACAAGTAGTGCCCACAGCACCCAGAGTGTCCGCTGGCCCTCAGTGAGAATGCTCTGCTATTTCTATGCACACAGATAACAGAGATAAGAGGAAAAGCAGTAGGCAGCAAGGAAAAGGAAAAAATAATTTAAATAAAGAAACCTGAGTAGCTGAATTGTACCTAAAGGAAATGAGATCACCATTTGCTTCAGATTCCAACCACAAACAACTGACAAGTAATCAAGAGTCATTAAGGTACAAGAATTTTTATGAATCACATTCAACTTAAAATCAGCTACTCTGGAAATTCCTGGGACTCATACAAACTGTAATTTGAGAAAATAAGATTGAAGAGTGAGCTTTTTATATTTTTAAGTTTACGAGTAGTGATAATGTGACGTTTGAAATCTATTTGTTTACATTTCAAAATCTAATGGTTTATTCAGTAATTCCAGTTATTACCTCAAAAGCTAGAAGTAAACTGATTTTAAAATTTACCTTGGATAACATCAGGGAGAGAATACAAAATGTTTTACTGTAAAAGTACCCATGTTTTTCAAGGTGAAGATAAAGTAATCTAAATCAACTTTATACTGGAAAATTTCCCTTAAACTTGTAACACATTTTCTGGCTGCCTTAAAATCCTTTCTACCTCAATTCAAAAATTGACTGTAACCAAATACAGTTCAAATTTGAAGCTACATTCCAATACACAAAGCAATGGTAAATAAAGTTATGGTCTTTAAATTTTATACCCATAGCTGGGGCTACTTAATTCAATGACAAACTGAGTTCTTTTTAAAAAAATGACAACAACAAGCTATTATCATTATAAAGATGACAACTCATGTAAATCTTTTGGCATGACTTCTAGGTGTTTTCTTAGCTTTTGTATTCTTAATCACTAACCAAATACTCAATGTGTGGCTTAACCCTGCCCTTTCATTTGAGATGACAGAGGTTTAAGCACACATAACTGCTCATATGCAAATTTAAACTTCTCCGTTCATAATCTACCTTGAGTAGAGAGGACTTGAAAATGATTTTTCTGTTTCATGGTAAGTCCTGTTGGCAAACCAGACATTTTACAAGTCAAAGCACTAATTCTGATGTTACTTATACTTGATATAAAGCAGAACATGCACCACATGACCCCTGGACTTAAGGCAATAGAAAGCCTCAGGCCTAAATTTTCCTTGTTGAACAGCACTTCTGCAGCAGTTCTTGGTATTAATATTTATAGAGTTATTTAACTCCCTGAGAGTTCTAACCTTTTCGAGTTTACTGATGGACCACCAGAGTCCATGTATGGTGGATAGTATTTCTCTTGAGTTTTAATATTTTATCGTCAGCTGTGAAAATGAACACTGTAACCAATAATACCTCCACCACAGCAACTTCTGCAGAACAATGCAAACCTTACAATCTCTTTTAGTGCACCACCATGAGATAAAACTCCTGTATTTCTCTGAGGGTCAGTGTTCTCATCTAGCTGGAATGGAATGTTATCTTTCCTAAATTTGCTAAGTCAGGCAGGCCGATTAGTCCGAAACATTCAAGTTACTTCAACAATAAATTAAAAGAATCAGCAAGATTTTTATTTGGAACTGAAAACTAAAACACAAAGTCACAGTAACCCAAGAACTGCCTGGCTGTAGGTCTGATACTGCTTGCTATTCAGGGTTAGATCCACTGCATCTGACTTCTGTTTTAGAGAAGTGCTATATGACTGCAGACTCAAATCATATTAGGAGCTCATAATTGGTGTATAAATTTGCTTTACTCTCTGCTATAATACAGGTGCAAACAAGAGAAATATATAAAGCCCTATTATTAACAGCCCTGACTACAAAAATGACCAAATGACTAGGGATTTTGTAAGCAGTATTTTCTCATGTAGGTGCTGTACTCTCACTAAGCAGGTAATAAAGTGTCTTCTACAAGGTCACTCTAGCACTTTTTTTCAGAAGTCTTTCCCCCTTCCATCCTACCTACACCTCTGCCAAATTCTGGTAAGAGCCCAAAGTGATGAAACCACAGACGTGTAAAAGGAAAAGGAAATAACCTGTGGAAAGAACAACATGGCTCTCAAAATACAAAACTTGTCCACAAGTCTGTACAAGCGTTTCTCTCTTAAGCCTCATGACTTCTCATAATCAGTATCTAATAGGCAAGTAAGTTCCACTTCCACTGAGAGCTTTGCAGTAGGCATTTAACTTTATTCACTGTTCTTCCCAAACAACTTTGATTTAGAGTTATAAAAACCTGCGTTTCCTCCGTCCTATCACAGCCTTATCCTGGAGAGAAGACATGGCCTGTAACCAGGCCCTTCTAAACTCTTGAGACATGCAAAAGAGAACAAATACTGACCCTGAAGCTACCAAAAATTGCTTGGTAGCAGAACCAGTCCTGTTTCATCCCTCCCACTCCCTGAGCCTGTGCATTTCCCATCTGTGCAGGCAGGTCCAGCTTTGAGGTCAGATGGAGGACATGGCAGCAATACCATGCTACAGATTTTCCAAGGTCTCTGCCTTAAGGAAGGGCACATAACAAGGTTCCAAGGATTTATGTTACCTGAAACTTCACTTCAGATCTTGTGGTGCCAGCCATCAGCCAGCTCAGTGAATCTAGGACTGGAAATTATCTCATACATTTCTGCTTCCCTAAGAGTCATTTAATGCTCATAGAGATGATGCAGCTGTGAGATTACTTGGAATACCAAAACAAACTTATTTGCAGCTGGCTTGGATATCTTTCTACTAAACCACATTTTCAGTTCAGTCCAGTCCAGTGTCAACTAGAACTCATTTACTTATCTAGGTAGTACAAATATGTAGGCCAAAGGAATTTGATAGCTTTAAAGCAGCACTGCAAGCACGTCAGAATTTCTGATCAGTAGCTGTCACCATTCTGATGGAAACAGTGACACCACAGCTCAATTCACTTCTCCTGGAGGCCTTCTAGATGTACTTAAGAAGTGCAGTATTTCAGTAAAACCCAAGTATATGACAAATGGTAGAAAAAGGGAGATTTGAAACTTGCTGTGTCTTGTGTCAGAGTGAAGACAACAAAAGCTTTTAGTTCTTGGATCTGGAAAACAACTATGAACCTGTAGGTGAAAGGGAGAAAATGAGGAAGAGGGGGCATCTGCACAGCTTGGTCAAAGGTTCAGGGAGAGGATAACTGATCACATTTCTCAGGAAACAAAATTATAAAAGAGTGAACACAGTTGTTCTAGGGTTGACTTTTTTTCCGGAAGGAGAGTTTGAGGAAGGCTTAGAGCCTCTTCCTTGGATGCATGGAGGAGGGAGGAGAGGTGCTGTCCAGGCCTGAGAAGCCCTCTTCTTCCTTCATCCACGCTCTTCCCTGCTCTCCCTGCTGAATCAAACCATGACCTATTTCTTCATTTATTATGTGTAAGGCTGGCATATTAAAATTAATTGAGTAAATGTGCTGGACTGCTTTCAAAATCTGGATTATTTCCCACTCTCCAGAATTGATTCCTTAGGATAAGTTTAGCTGATAGCCACTCCTCTGAAATGAAGAGAGTGCCCTGATACTTTCTGCCCTGTTTCTTAGAGGGTCTAATTACTTGTCATGTTGATATATTAAGTCACCATAGAATGTAAGACAAATTTCTCTCCTGAAATTCAGAAAGGCTTACCTACATTCACTTATGGATTTCCAGCTTGAGCTGTTTCTCTTGACTCAGTTCCTGCCATTCAGTGAAGTAAACTCAGTGTGCTTTCTGCAAATGTGACATCTGTTCTGATGTAAGCCTGAAGATCTGAACAGAAAGGAATAGAGAATGTAAGCAGTCAGTACCTAAATAAAAGCATGGTTATACCCCAGACTTAACACAGATAGAAGATGGCAATGGAAGAAGAAAGCTAAGCCATTCTCACACCAGTGGTTACATGGCAAACATAGAAAGGTAGTCTCCTTAAGCTCTGAATCGTCTAGTTATGAAAACATTTCTCTTGAGCGAATTTCAGGTCAACTCCTTCTCTAACCTGACCTCTAAAGAAACTGCTCTTCATCAGCTACACAGCCTGTGGAGACCTACCTCACCTTAGTCACCTGCACTACCTGAAGCCAAACTCTATGAATACACCCCCAAATGTTATGTACTGGTTTGCTGTTATGCCCTGCATTGCTATAACATCACAGCCTTATGTGAACAAAATCACGTTTGACTGAGCCAGGAAAGACTATCTACAGTGCTGGGGCTGCATTCTTAGATAGCTGTCACTACATATCTCCATCCTCATCTGACGAAATGAGCTGCTTTGAATACTTCTTTGGGAGACAGAAATTATAAGAAATCCATGACCAATTTCTCATGAGCAGAAGATTGCTCTGGGCCAAGGGAGCATAAGTAATTTGGAGGAGATGAATTTAGTACCTGCTGTAAGCCTGTGTCCTAACAGATTCCAGCTGGCATGAGAACTGCACCCTACTTGCCCCAATGTCCTGTGTTTCAGCTGAAGACAGCTCTCTGAAAGCACACCCAGTGCTTCAAGCTCACATTCTGACCCAATACTCCCTCCCAGCGGGCTGTGTTTAAGCCACATCTGAAAGAATTTAATCCTCTATTAATTAAAAAATCACTTGTGCTTCTCTCATTATGTGTAGCACCATATGAATAAAATACACCACATTTGCTTCTATCTCCAGGCATGCTTCGTAGTCATTCTATGTTTATTGCTAATGCATATATACATGTTATCATTGTTATCATTCTGTCATGTCTCCAGGCGTGTTTCTAGTCATTCCTTTCATAGCTCTCACTAGTATTTCTCTTTTGATTTTATAAATGCCCCTAAGGAATTGCTGACTGCCGCGGGGAAGCCAAGGAGCCCCTTGCAGAAACTGTACCCTGTTCAAAGCTGTTTGCTCGCCCTAACCATAGCCCCCATTCCCCGAAACTGAAAAGCAGCATAGAAAGTTTCCTCCTTGAGTCACTCCGCAGCAGTTGTTTGCAGCGCCGTGGAGCGCCAGGGGGCGGCGCGGAGCCGCCCCAGGGCGGCAGCGGCGGCGGCCCCGCCCCGGCTCGGCCTTTATAGAGCCGGCTCGGGGCTGCGCCCGGCAGCCGCCGCAGCTCCGCCACCTCGGCACCGCCGCTCCGCCGCCGGTAAGTGACATGCCTCTGAAACCCAGTCGGCAGCTAAAGGCGCCGCTGCTGCGTCTACCTCGCTCGGGATGGAGTGATTGCTCTTTAAATTACATTGAAGTTTAAAAAATACCCCAAAAAACTACTGCGATGCAGTATCGCAGTAGCGGAGAAGGTCGGTTCTACTTGCCACAGTAAGTCAGAATTTTTAAAGGAATCAGCAGTACTGCTGTTTGTGATGCGGAGGCTGGGTCTGAGAAACTAATTATAGTAACAAAGAGAAAATTACTTGCATTGCTGCCAAAAATGCTAAAAATAATTGTCTTAATAATGTTTAAGGAAAGTATATCTGCTGAAATTCTGTCTGAATCAGAAAAGCATGCCCAGCCAAGTACCTGAGGCATGATTTGCTTTGTTGCATTATGATACCTGCTTACAGGCAAAGGTTGCATCTACATTAGCATTTTCATTTGCATAATGTCCAGCTATGTGTATTTTCCAAATGAATATACTGAGCTTCTCTATACCCCGTGTTTTTGTTCACACCACTGAGCATGTGAACTTAACATGTGTTAGGAGTGCTCAGTAACGAGCTATAGAGTACTTGCACTCCATTTCTTCCAAATAAAGTCAAACTAGAAGGTGCAATCCACGTATTGGCAGGCAATCAGTTTGCAGGACCGAACTGGAATTAGTCCAGTGTGGAAACTTGAGGCAGGTACACTGTGGAGCAGATCTTCAGCACCAGATCAGTTTTGTACATCCTCTTCTACTGCATTGCTTTTTTTCTTTTCCCCTCTAACATAAATATAACTGAGATTCCCATGGAATCTTTTAAAAATCAAGTTTTATAGTTTTCTAAAAGTGAGAATGCTTTAAAAAATTCCTCTCATGACTTACGTTGCAATTTAAAACAGAGAAAAACACATATGGGACTTTATTGTACCCCTCGTTGTTACAAGATAATTATTTACCATTGGTAAGGCTGCTATATGTGCTTGGCTACAAGATCCAGCTGCATATAAGAAATCAAGACAGAATATGCTGTAAATAAGTAAGGCAACATCACCAGCAGACTTTCAAGAGTTGGCAGTGGTCAGAGGCACTTGGCGAGGTAGCCAGGCTTACCTAAGTGCTGAGCATCAACAAGGTGCAGCTGATAACTACAGAGGTACTGAGGAAAGGAGCTTTCTTTTCCATATCCTGAAGTTGCAAGCTCAGTGCTTCCACTGAAGATAGCAATGGTCAGTTAAATGGGTATGGACAGTTGGACAGCAGCTAAATACATCTGCCAATTTCCAACTTTTAGTCCACGCGGCAAAAACGGAGTATGGATTTTTCCAATTTCTCTTTCCCTGTTTCATTCACACTCTTAAAAAAAATCTGTTTGTATTCTTGCCTGTAAAAAAAAAAAAGCTTCAAAGTATAACCTAATTTAATATATGGAATATATAAGCTGATATCGCACTGCAAGTAAATGCTTAATTCTTCATCAGTCGTGTTGTAATTTATTCTGAAACTAACTGAAGACAATAGATGTAAGAAAGCTGACACTGCAAGTTACAGCATGACACTAAATTCCTCTTTTATTTTCAGAATCAAATAATACAGATAGAAGAAGAACAAAGGGAGAAGTTAAATAACAACATGAAGTTATTCATCTTCCTCACAGTAACCTTGGGCACACTTGTCACGGAACTAGAGTCTGTAAGTTTTAAATATATCAAAAGCCTAATTTTATCTCATGGAGAAAGGCATACCCAGCCTCCAAAGCAGAGGGAATACCTTGGAGGACAGAACAAGAATCCACTGTTGAATAAATTTTCTGGCTTTTATTGTGTGGCACAAATGTGAAGCACCAAGGTCACCAAAATGACAGGGGCAATTGATAAATATTGCATCTTTGCTGCACTGCGTGGTGGAGAGGGTGAAGTTTCCTTCCCTATTTTAGGGACAATGACCATTAAGAGCTGCTTAGGTTCTTACAGCATAAATAATTGCCATGTTGTCCTGATGCAGTGGCACAGCTCAGTGGGGCTTTGGTGAGCTTGGGTTTTTTTGGTGGTTTTTGTTTGCATGACATGGGATTGGTTTTCCTTCCCCATTCTGCTTTGCTTAATTAGACCTCCACTTCTCATTCGTATCCAGATTCCACAGAGCAGGTTCAGCAGGTAGCTACATGCAAAAACCTAAATTGTTGAAGGTATGCAGTAGGGAACCAGAGTTAGGGCCTATAAAAGATGATCAAACCACATAAAAGGAACTGCCTCCTTAAAAATCCTTTATTTTTTCTTTTCCCATAGATTTCTAGCTGGAAGTACTACAAGCTATATAAACGCAGATCAGAACACAAGGGTAAGCATCTGCCTGTTCTGTTTGAACCTAAGAAAAACTTATTATCCTGTATTTATACCTTCACACAAGAAGACCCTTAATGATACTGAAACTCCTAAAACTTAATTTTCAATTACATTTTACCTCCTCATTCAAATGTTTTGCCTATAATTAGTGATGTGTTTTACTTACAGAATGCCCTTGTTTGAATGGAGGAACATGCATTACCTATTACCTCTTTAGTGGAATTGGTCGTTGCATATGTCCAGATGGATACACTGGGATTCACTGTGAGCTAGGTAGAGTATCTGTCTTCCTTAATGCTAAATAAATTGATTGGAAAGGTCTAAAAGATAGTAAAAAAATTAATATGAAATGCCAAGTGAAAGTATTACCCAGAAGCATGACTGGTTAGACTTTAGCCGTTCATGCTAACACACTAAATGAGGAGAAGCAAGTAAATGTTGGTGCAAAATCAGGATCTCTAATTCTTCCTGTCCCTGCCTTCTCACTAAGGTTGCTTACCTCAACCTTATTTTTAGTTTGGGGTGGAAAAAATGAACTAGTTTGTCAGTGTTCAGAAGCAGAAGAACTTATTAGATTGTCAAGTTCACTTAAACTGTTAAAGAATGAATATGCATGCTTTAAAGTGTAAGATATTTGATGCTTAAAATCCATACAGAGCAAATTTAATAACAATTTCTAGTCAGTCTAGATTTTGCATCTGTTCTTGAGTATAATGCAAGAACATTTTTCCTCATTAGAAGAATTTGTCCATGTCTGTCACAGAACAGTTATAAACAAGAACGTGCTGCTAATAAAATATTTTCTCAGACACTGACAGCCAATGCTATACTGGAAATGGGGAGGACTACAGAGGGATGGCAACGGAAGACAAATGTCTGCCATGGAACTTGCCCTCACTAATCAGGAGAGGTCGTTACCATGCTTACTCAGAGAATGCTTTGCAGCTTGGGCTGGGCAAACACAGCTACTGCAGGTAAGAAAAGCATCACTCTTCCTGTGAAAATTTTTATTATCACAGTCCCAGATGTGCTTCAGTGAGAAACATGTTTTTAAAATAGAACATTACAGAGCTGAAGTATTGATTAAAAATATTTGGAATGCAACTTTCTGAAGCGTTCTTTTCTCTGGCATATCTTGCAACCAAGTATGCTGTTTTTTTCCAGAACACTTGGAATTTTAAGGTACTATTACTTTTTAAAACTTTCTTTATGAAAATAATACTTTTTTTATCTTTTAGAAACCCGAATGGAAGGAACAGGCCTTGGTGTTACACCAAAAGAGGATCTGCCATTCAAGAAACACCTTGCAACATAGAGAAGTGTGGTAAGTAATATTTAGTTTCAACACAATTGGAGTTTTGTTTGTTCGGTTTTTTAATAGCACAAGTTTTGAGTCTATTTGTAGGAACATCTGAACAAAATTTTTCTTTTACAGGGCCTACATGTGGTCAAAGGAGCATCAGCAAGAACTTCAAGATTGTTGGTGGAAGGCAGGCAGAGGTTGAGTCTCAACCTTGGATAGCTGGCATCTTCCAAAACATAAGGGGCATGGACCACTTCCTGTGTGGCGGCAGCCTCATTGACCCTTGCTGGGTGCTCACAGCAGCGCACTGTTTCCATAGTCCGTAAGTTTCCAGTTTCATGGGCTTCTTATTTGCAAATTTCAACCGAGTTCTTGGTGAGATGCTCACTGAGTAACCCTTTGGAATGCACCAGAGTGTTCCTTTGGTTGAACAAAACAAGAAGAGCAGCCAAAAAAACATTAAGCCTCTGTGAGTCCACATCTAGCAGAACAAACTAGCAAGGTGTGGACAGTTGAGTGGGATGCAATTTAAACAATTTAGTGTATATTGATGCCAGGTTTCCATTTTTACCTTAGCCATTCCCCAAACTTAAAAATTGTACTGATGGTGGTGAGCTTTGTAATACATCTATGGGTCATTTTTGTTGGCTTTTCTGTGGAAAGCTGATCTTTTTGGCATCCTGCAGAAGATTCTTAAGGCCAACACCTTGCATTAATAGCGATTAGTAAGGCGTGTTTCAAAATTTCTGAATATCTATCTTAATCCCTTCAAATGGAAAATTAGGATGCTTTCCTTCAGAATACTGGATCAACTTTCAAAGCTGACTAAAATTTACTTTTTCTTATTGGCATCAAAATAAATATGAAAGGACTGGGACTGGATCTCAGCTGTTGCCCTTAGTCTCAGAAATTAGTAGTCTTCATCCATCTCTCTACTCTTACTCAGGTCAATAAGAGAAATAAACAAATCTGTCTACAAAGTCTTCCTTGGAAAGTCCATGCTGAATGCTACTGATGATAAGGAACAAGTATTCATGGTTGATAAGATCATCTCTCACCCTGACTTTACAGATGAGACAGGTGGCAATGAGAATGATATTGGTAAGTGTCATCTTAATATGAGCCTTTAAAACACTGGGATTAGGTGAAGGCTGCATAATTGTGGCATACATCTTGTAAAACAAGTAGAACCTGAGATGGGAACAGGAACAGCCTGAAAACTAGGCCTGTGCTGACAGTTTTTGCACTTGTATTAGTTTTGATTATGGTTCACATCAGATGGATTACCTGGCAGGCAGTCTCTGGACCTGTGGAAGACATGGCTTTTCCATAAGCACTGGTGGCAGCATTCCATTTCTGCCATTTTATTATGTGTCTAGAGATCAGACTGGATGTATAGCAAATGATGAAAAAATGCATGCACAGTAGGTTTTATCATATAGCATGGGAATGCTGTATCAGGCACCTCATTAGCTGAAGGTTGTCCTGAATTAATTCAGACTTCTATGAGAGTCTGGGTTTCACAAGCCTATTCCTAAAGCAACCGTGTCAGAGATGGGTTTTTGCAACTTGCATGGAACACACTTGCCACTCTTGCACTTGACATTTATAACTCCACCACCCCTTCTAGATACTTCCTGCTGCTGCTGATGTAAAGAAAATCCAAGAATATCTTTGTAAGTCATTCAGGGTAGTGGGTTGCCACCCTCTATAGCTAGTCCGAAAGTTGATGTTTTAAAACATCTGAAGATGCTCTTGCAGAAGACTCTTTCCTGAGCTATTAGCTGCTATCCTTTGAGGAAGCAAGTTCAAGTTGGAACACTTGTCAATTTTAGTGTTGGGAAATCAATGTGGTTATTAAGTAATGACTGTCATTCCAAAAGGCATGAGGGGAGCCATGTGTAACCAAAACTAAATATAATTGCAACTATTCCTATTAACTGTACAAAATACTTCTATTGTCAGAACTTGAGGGGAAAACGTTGCTTTATAAATCTAACCATATCTTTTCTGACTTGTTTCATAGCTTTGATAAGGATAAGGACGACTTCTGGACAGTGTGCAGTAGAATCCAAGTACGTCAGAACAGTCTGCTTGCCAGAGAGGAACCTTTACTTAAAAGAGAATACCTATTGTGAAATAGCTGGCTATGGAAAACAAGATTTTTGTAAGTGGATGACTTCTCTTCCCAAAGTTGCTCTTCCACAGTGGTGGAAGTGTTTTTTACACCATGATCTGTGAAGTATTAAAATAGATTCCCTTCTATTGTATGTATTTCATGTGCATCTCTTAAGGATGATCTTTGCTATCATCTTCTCTCAACATCTGTGGCATTTCCTATCTGATGCTTTTCTCACTTGTCAAGCATACAAAGTAAACCAAGATGTAAACAGCAGTTTTTATTGTTCCTGATGTGAGGAGGATCAGAAAAAAATTAAAGCAGTGTGGGAGGATTAGCAAAGGATTGCACTTCTGCAGAATTTCCATCAAAAATTATTAAACTCTCTCTCTAAAAATGAAACTTTGTTTTGTATTTGGAACATTTGTTTTTCTCTTTGCAACTTATTTATTAACAGTAAAAGCAAACCAATACTGTATAAGGTGGAAATAAGAACTTCAATGGACAAATTGGAATGGTTATGCTAAATTAAGTGCAGAAATTGTTTTATGGGTTGTTTCTTGCTTCTTTTTCTGTCTTGGATCGTGAAAATAATGGAACACTCTTTTCTTTGCAGATGACATCTTCTATGCTCAAAGACTGATGTCAGCCACCGTGAGCTTAATATCACAGAGAAAATGCAAATATGAATACTATGACAATATTAGGGTTACTGACAACATGGTCTGTGCTGGAGATCCCACATGGCAGATTGATGCCTGCAAGGTAAAATTGTTTTGTTTTATTTTCTAAATAATTTTAAAATGCATGTGCACTATATGGATCCATTGGTGACATCTTGTAATTCTGCAGTCACAAGAGTTTCTAATGTAACTGGAAATTACTGTATCAAGTGGAGTTGACCTGTAGTGTTTCCAAACACCTGGAATAAAATTGGAACCCGGAGTTAGGTTTTACCCCTTCCAGGCCCTCCTTTGGAGGTGCAAGAAGTGCAGTATCTTAGCCACTGTTTTTTCCTCAAGGCCTTATTTTTTTTCAATCTATTCAAGCAATAGTCAATAGATATCCATCAGAGCTATATAGCAACTGTTCTAATCTCAGCTTGCACTTCAACTATAGCTTTTCAAGGGTAGATTACAGGGGATGCTGAGCTCCTTCAGGTTCCTCAAAATCAGATTTATTTCCCTGCACCCTTACTGGGCAGAGTGGCCATAGGAGCCTCAAAAAAGAGCAAGTGTCCTCAAGTGTAGAAGGTACCTTATGCATAGGCAGACAGTTGATTCTGTGATGAAGAATTGGGCATGTTGGCCTTGACCTTGTATCACTAGTCTAATATCTGTGATCATAAACTTAGGATGGGGGTGGAGGGTTGTTTTCCAAAGTAACTATTTCCTGGTATCTTGCTAGGGGGAACTAGAGAACTCCTTAGCTTTAGAGACTGTTCAAGTCACAGCAGATGCCAAACCTTCTGTTCCATCTAAGCAATGTTCTCAAAGATCAAAGCTTTAGCTCAAAGGTCCCTGCTAGCTTGTTTAACTCTAGAAATAAAATAATCACAGGCTCCATCTGCAGAAAATGACCTAATATGTTCTCTTTCTGTTGTCAGGGAGATTCCGGTGGCCCCATGGTGTGTGAACACAATGGCAGGATGATGGTTTATGGGATTGTCAGCTGGGGAGATGGCTGTGCAAAGGAAAACAAGCCTGGTGTTTACACCAGAGTTACTCAATACCTTAACTGGATTGACTCCAACATGAATGGGATAGTTGCCAAGAGTAGTTTTCTTCCTGAACCGAAGTGACCTTTTTTCTACAGCTGGACTGAAATGACCAAGATTCAGCCTATACTGACACCAGGACAGTGAAGACCTGAATGTCACAAGAGGCTTTCATTTTAAATGCTTGTGTAGTCAGTCACTGACATCAGTGTTCCTGAGGCATGAGGCAGAGAGATAGTTGATATATTATCTTACTACTCTGAATTACCTGGAAACCACTCAGTGGGAAGCGAAAATATTTAACATTTAAATGAGTATTCCCATGCATGATACTATGCATAGCAAGTTAGCTGTCTACTTCATTTGTGAACCAGCATTTGCTCTGGAAATATTGATACAGTTTCAACTTACTTAACACAAGTATTCATTTTATACATGACCTGTGTCTAAAATGTCCCCTCATTGTACTGAATAATACTAAGACTCAAGTCCACAAACCTAACCTGTTAAGACCACTACTAAGAGTGATTAGACTTGGCATCAAAAAGTGGAGGGGGGAAAAAAAAAAGTAGTAGTTGAGTCAGCATTACAAGCTCTTAATGTATTTCATTTAAGAACTGTGCTTCAAAAAAGCAAATTGGAAACTTGCTGGACTTCCATGTCATGTGGGAAGGTGTGTGTAGGTCCCCTGGAAAGTCTTATGCAATCTCTCTGCATGTACCTATGCATCCCCGAGAAGATTTAAGGACTTGGCATTTGTTGATGGCTGCAGGCATCAAAAGTCAGAAATTTATTTCCATCCATTTAACTGATATTATAAAGAAGTGGTTTTTTTTTTTCTCCCCAAGACTTACTCTGGGTTTATTTTTAAACTTTTCTTTGTTTTGTAGATGTGAATTATTTTATAGATTTTAATTATTTGTATGAGGGCTGGAACCTCAAGCTTTATTTAATTATTTTTACTGTGTTTAACTTATTGTTTGTATCATGAATGTTAAATATCATTAAAAAAACCTTCTTCTTATGTGTTTGCTTATCCTTTCTGGAAAATAGAAAGAGATGACTCAAAAGAGAATTGTCATTATTAAAGTTTAAACTGACTGTGATTTTCCTTAGTAAAAGATAAATATTTGAACTTCGTGATTATTGAAGTATTTGATATGCATAAGCTAAATTCTCTTCCAAAAAGCACATGGGTATTTGTGAAAAGCATACTGCAGCTGTTGTAGCTTTGTGTAGTCTGGGTACATGAACCTTGCACACTGGTGATGGAAATGACAGAAAGAAGAACCTTGATGAAATCTCATCCTTGAGACTCAAGACTGAACTAGGTAGCATCTCCGTTCTCTGCAGCGCTGTTACTGTTAAGTCACATGTTCTTGTACTTCAGTCCCCTTTCTGTAAAATGGGTGAGACTGTACTTCCCCTTCCCACAGGTCTGCCTGGCTCTGAGTTCTCAGGAGCTAGAGTTGACAACCCTGTGACTGTACTGACTAATGTCCTGACAGCCCAGTGCTGGATGGGAACACCAAGCACTACTTCAACTTGAAATGATTTCTGACAGTGCTGGGTTGCAAACTGTTAGGCAGCACAATTTGTGGTTGGGATCTGCAAACAAGTTGATTAGCAGAGTTAAAATGTGCATGTGGTAGAGTTATTTGGGGCAAGTTTGTGGACTCCTGATTAAAGCTTGTGCAGGGAGTTGGTTACAATTGCATTGTTTCTGGAGAATGAGCTCAAGATCTTGTGTGAGAGACTGTGAGAAGAAAAGCACCTCCTCACTGCTGCTTTTGACAGCAACTATGCCGACTGCTTGACCAGTGCTGGCAGAGAATACTTCATGCTCAAAGTAAGCAATGGTAATACAGTTTTAGACAAAAATATACTAGGTTTTAAGTGTGTCTTTCGGCATGCTACAAATTTCTCACTTCAGTATTCTACTTAAGCACTCAAAATACTCAAATCAATGCATCTCCAACAGGTGGAAAATATAAATAGCTTCAGGGCCATTGCATGTGATTTTCATTGCAATGAACAGCACATTTGTCATTGACTTCACTAGGCTTTTTCTATGCGGAGAGTAAATATAACTTAAATTTCCACTGATGTCCATCATTATGAATATAAGTAAGAATAAAAAAGGAGTGATAAATCAAGGTCATTTTAGGTTTCCTTCAGTTTGAAGTCTAGGAAACTCTGGGTGAAGTATAAATAAAGACAGGATCTTGCAAGCAGAGAGTATTTAGATGCTGTTCAGGTGTGGAATCCTATTTATTCTTTAGTTTATAGTGGATAAGTTATTCCAACAAAAATTACATCTTTAAACAAACACACTATACATACACCTCTGCTCTGGCTGCTCTACAATTTTATATAGTCTCTTTCAATGTTCTCTGCATGACTTTGGCCCCACAGCTACAGTATTGGCTGTCTGGCTACTTATCAGAGCCTGGAAAAATGAAGGGCAAAGATGAGACCATAGTTTTGCAAAACTTCCTGCAACTGAATTCACAGGAAGCATTCTCTTTCCCTCTTACAGAGAGCGAGCACATCTTGATCCAGGTTGAGGTGCTGGTGAAGATGGAGAGAAACAGCCTAGAGAACTGTGCATGGAGGCTGGCCATCACCCCTGCAGAATAACAACAACATGACCAGAGAGAGAATGGTTTTGGAAAATATTAGATATCTGCTGGGTACAAACATACATGGAATTCAAAATTTGATATCATAAAGCTACTCTTAGTTAATATATTTCATTGATTTCAGGTACTTGCTGGCAATAGAGAGGAGTAGAACAGGAGTCCAATAAGTATTTGGAAACAGCTCAGAGGTGGGCATCAGCCCAAGTGAAGAGATCATACTGTCGGAAGCCTTAGAAGCATGACTAATATGAACTGAAGTTCCTACTTATCTTCAGTACTTCCACAGAAAAAACACATCAAATAAAGAGGACAAAGCAGTATCTGATGTATCCAGAGCACATAGGAAGCTTGTATAACCTATCAGCTCTTAGAAGGAAGTGATGCATCCTGAATAAACAGACCACTTGACCTTATACAGCTGAAGCTTTCTTCATGGAAGTGAAACTAAAATGTGACTCAAAGTACTTAAATATATTTTTTTAAAAAAATAAACTAAGGGTTGAGGAAATGTAATACATCATCACCCATTTGTTACACCACTTCCATGTGGAATTGTATGCATGAGAGGATTTCATTTGTGCATACTGAAACCTGAACTAAAAACCCAATGTAACTATTTGGTCACTAAGCCTTTGGCTCACTTCTGACACCTAGCCACAGCTCTTCTTTTAGGCCTAATAAGTACAGAATTTATCCACAAAAAGAGAATCAAATCTTTCTGCATCCATCAGTCTTTCAAGTTTCAGGTATTTCCATCTCAAGATGAAGTAAAAAAAGTGACACATTTGAAACACAACGTATTCATTGAAGAAGAAATATGGGCTCAAACTTGGTCTGGCAGAACCCTTCCAAATCCATCACATCTCATGCAGTAGACAAATGGACAATCTGAACAGAATTTGGGTTGAGTTGTTTAGCCTTTTGGCAAGTGAATGAAATGGAACTATGAGAAGTGAAAACGCATGAATTTGAAGGAACAAGGAATATGTACTTAATGAACAGCAAAACGTGATGCAGACCCAAACATCCAGCATGAAAACACATGCAGACCCACAGGAGCAGTATGCTCAGTTCCTGTGCCCAGTTCCATAGCTACAGCCAACAAGTTGACTCATTTAGATCTAGGCTGCATCTGCCTGGTAGGATACACTAATGATCTTTGAAGCTGCAAAGGGCTGTGAGAATACCAGCACCCAAACAGAGTTCAGAGTGAACACAGCAATCCAGAGTCATTGGTAATGAGCACGATAATGAAGACAAACAGGAATAACCAAACACACAGAAATAGAAGAGTGATAAGTGATATTAAAACAGATCCAGAAGGCATTGCAGACCACAGGCTGGATTTAAGTCAACAGTACGGAGTAAAAAACTGTAAACATACTGACACATACAACAGAGCACAGTTTGTAAGCTTCGGGACAAAGCAAACACTCAGCTGTGTTTTGTTTTGAGTGTCATTCTTCTTGATGAGAAGACAACAGTAATCAGTGGTCTACAACATAACAAGGAGAAAAGACTGAAAATATTTAGTTTATTTTATCTAGAGAAGCAAAATCCACAAGGGACATTTTCTTCAAAAGGGAAAAGGCTGAAGCAGAGAAGGGAATAAACTGTTCTCTGCATCTTCCAGAGATGAGGTGAAAAGCAATAATCTTGGTTGCAAGAAGGTATACTGAACTGAAATAACTCTACTGGTAAGAGTAGTGAAGCATGAAATAAATAGAACTGAGTGGTGTTGAGCCTCATCCACTGGAATTTTTCCAGAAAATTTTAAACAGAAATAAAATAGTTGGTTTGGGATCTTGCAATGCAACTGAAATCTATTTTGAGAAATCATCTAACCTCAGGTTCCCTGCTTTATTATGAAATCAATGGACATATTCAGTGTCTGAGATGACTACATGAAAATACAGACATTGCAGGGAAATTTAGAAATAATATTACACAATTTGCCCATCTTTTTAAAAAATGGTTTTAAGAAATGGGTCCTATGAGAGAAAATAGTCTGGATATCTGAATTACAATTAAAGGCAAACCTCTTAATGATAGACTAAAGAGTTTTGAGCAAACCTTTCAGTGACTCTTAACAAAATAATGTTCTAGAAAGGACTAGAATAAAATTAATTGTTTCCATGTCCCACTGGACAAAATAATGTCAATGAATAACATGTGCAACTGGCAAGAGAGTAAAATTATTATCCCCCATTGGATAGTGGAAATGTTATTTTTTCTACTGAGTAACTGAAAAGTGGTTTGTATGTAATGCTATGACTTGGCATCATGCACATGAATTACCTCAGTATGCTTTGAGCTAGAGGCCTCTGGGTGTGTGATAACATCTCCCAAAGCTCAGTATTATTGTAAGAGGCAATCACGGAAGAAAATGAAAATTACAGGCAACCCTGAGACTATGCCAGTCACAGACTTTGGGATTTGATGCCTGTTTGGTGACAGTATAATTCCAAAAAACCAGATGGACACATTTACACATCCACAGGCAGTTTCACATTTATTAGAAATGAACCAAAGTATCTCTGCTAGTCACAGCTGGGATGTTCCAAATGCAGTAAATTCATAACTTCAACGGTAGTAATTAAGAATTACTTACCCTTAATTCTTCCCTAAATTTTCTTGCCTTGTGGCACAATACTTTAGCCTAAGTTAAAACAAAGCATCCCCAAGTGACATAAACTGGAACATCACTACAGCTGTTGAAATTGCAGCTGTTCCATGAAGATCACAGCATGTACTTGGCATTACTAGAGCATGTTAGCACCCATGATAAAAAAATCCTCACTAATGTTCCAACTCCTTCATCTACAAATGCATCTGCAAAGTCTGACACACTGCAAATTTGTGTGGTTGGATAATATTTCTATTTTTAAACATGCTTACGTGCTATGTTAACAGCAGCCCCAGCCATGTGAAGGACTGCTTTCAACAGGTGCCTGTGACCATCTCAGTCAAATTTTGCTCCAGAACTTGCTAGACAGTACCTGAGCCAACACTGCAGGACAGCAAGGGGCTTTAAGTAGCTGCCATTCAAAATTGAATAGACTTGTCTCAGAAATTATTTTCCTTAGAAACTTTGCATTTAAGATCAGGTGTATTTGATTGCAGACATCACATTTTATGCATCCTCTTAAAGAGCATGCAATCGCTAATTTAATTTCAAACTAGATACATACAGATAAATTCGAAATATTTTTTCCAGAACAACCCAGTTCCATCTAAAATAACTGCAATTAGGTTTATCTTATGTATTAAATCTTTTGCCCTCTAGGAATGCTCTGTATTACATTAACTGTATCCTCTATTTACAATGCTCTTGTTTTAATACACACAGTATCAAGAGATTTTTTGTTTATTACCTGGAGAGACGAATCTGAGATTTTTTTTACATTCTGTAGCTGAAACCAGCTGAAACAGAAATATTTTTTGATGGTCAACTCGAGTCAGCCTTAAAACTACATTAAATGGATTTTAAAGCACTCAGAGAGAAAATTATATCAGCTACTAGCTTTACTCTTAAAAATTTGGAACATTTGTTATTTCTACAGTCCCATTCTAGACATAAAATACACATATGTCCTCCCAAGGCATGAAAACAATCAAATGGCCAGGAAAAATACTGACTGTTCAGCAGCAACAGAGCTTTCAAACATATAAGATGATAAGTGGTGGAAGCAGATGAAGAAACAGTGGATTTCAGCCTCCCAAGGATGCTAGCTTATGAGTGCTTCGAACTGCAAAGCTTATAAACAAAGTTTGTCACCTGACTATGATCTATGTCAGCAGTCTTTTAGATCAACAAACCTGCAATAATAAAAAATAATAATAATTAAAAAATATATTATTAATTGCAGCATTGAAAATGCCAGGAGGCAGCAGTGTTTAAAGAACTCTCTGGAACCAGATACAGAATCTCAGTGAAAACATGCTAGACTACAGGACCAGGCTATATATATCTGTGCTGGCACTTACACTGAGAGACTTTGTGTCTGTATAAAAAAAGAGACAAATATACAGGTATAATGAAATATTATAGTTTTTGCTATGTTAGTTTAAATAAGTTAATTATCTTTTTTACAGCTTTTTTTTTACAGCTGACAATTTTACAACTACTAAGACTGTGGTAGCAAGGTTCAAATTTCACAAAGACAAGAGATTTTATGCTATGCTTTTTCCTACTAAGCATTCATGACAAGGGCTGAAGTTTTTAGATATATGTAATGTATTTTACTGACTTAATCCCAAAGAATGCTACAAATCTCCAGCATCTGAGCTCCTGCATTCAACCTGAATGAGAAAATAGCTATATCTGCTGCTGTATTCCAGTTTTTATACAGACAATCAAGATTAGATGCTATTTAATTATTGAGTTTTCTTTGTCTGGTATCTGTTAAACTTGCCCAGACACTACAATTAAAATTACAGTCTCTGGGCTCTTCCAATGCCAAAGAGCATTTCTGTAGGACCTTTCTCTTATAGAGGGTTACCAGCAACCCAACCATGTTGTTGTCATCACTGCACAGGAGCCAATGGCTAATTTTTATTAATAACAAACCCACTGCCAAACAGAATTTTTAGTCTTGTATTTTTACAAGTTACAGAATCTTGGTATGGAAACAAAGATGCATCAAGACAGGGGTTATGCATTAAGCTTTACAGAAAAAAAATGTAAAAGACTTCAGCTCAAAGATATGGGTAATCAGATTAATTTGGAAACTCATGTGCTATTAGAGAAATAATGTTTTAAAGGAGAATGTAAAAATAGCACTGACAAGCACACCTTTAATAATGAATGATCCACAAGAGTGATTGAATTCTTATCTCCAGATTTAGTCCTACATGTTTGGGCCCACCTCATCTCTCATTTTACATGAAATAATCTCACACGTACAAAGCTCACAGCAGACAAGGCAGCTTCCCCGATTTAAATCCCATTCTTCTCTATTAAAACTTTTATGAACATCTGCAGAAAAATTAAGTATGTCTTTTATTGGTTGGTATAGATAGACTCCAACTTTGATGGGCCGCACTTGCTGTTGTTCAAATCCCTGGGCAAAGGCGGGCAGTGAGAAGCATCTCTCTCCATCCCTCTCCCGGCAGCCAAGGTACAGAGCTGCCGCTAGATGGGGGAGCAGCCTCGGAAAACGAGATGCTGTCGCTCGCAGCCAATGCACGGAGCACGTCCATCGCAGTGAAGTGGTTTTATATATAGCATAACCTTTGCCCTCCCTTCCACCCCTGTACTTATAAAGAGGTGAGCATGGGACAAACAATAGTTACTCAGCCAGTTAAGTACATAACCCAGCACTTTCAGCTGTGATCCTGCCCGACAAATCTGTGATTCCTCACTGACATTTACAATCCTGCATTTCCCTGATCTAGCTAGACTTCAGGTAATGCTAGCACCCTTTACAGCAGCAGAATGGCCAGAACCTTGTCCTTATGAGAACACCTTGCCACAACAAAGACTGTTACTTCGTGAACGAAACACAAACAAACAAACAAACAAACAACAAAAAACCCAACCCCTCAAAAAACCAAAAAAACTCACAACACAAAAAAACCCCAAACCAACAACAACAACAACAACAAAACCAAAACAAAAACCCCCCACAGAACAAACAAACAAAAAGACCCCAAACAAAACAAAAACCAAACAAAACCAAACGAAAGCAAGTTATTTGATATTACACTCACGGGAAGTCGTGGAAGGCATGGAAATAGCGGGGGAAATGTTTAAAGAAGAACCTGCAAAAGCGCAGTATACCACATAATCGTTCTCCTCCAACAAAGCACGAGTTCGACTGAAATAGCATAGGCAAAGATGATGCGGCACACAAAGCACGAGAAAACGCGGCAATACTAAATCTTACCTACGAAGAGCAACAGTTATAATTGTGTTAAGTGAGAGCGCTGACAGTGATCCTCCTTGAGCTGCTCTAAAGCGCTGGATCATTAAAACGTGCCCGCCGACCGCTGCCGCTTGAGAGTATTTGCTGGGAGCATCTCCCTCCGCGCCCGCGCTGCCGGCTCTGCTGGGGGCGCCCGCGCCTCGCGGCGGAGGGGCCGGGACAGTGGGATGGGAACCGCGGGATGGGGACGGCGGCGCCGGGACAGTGGGATGGGAATGGCGGGATGAGGACCGCGGGGCCGTGACGGCAGCGGCAAGAAGCCCCAGGCCGGCGGGGCGTGCGAGGACAGAGTCGAGCGGCCCAGTCTGCGGCAGGCGTGCGTGTTGTCATACAAACGCCGTGGAGAGGGGATGGTGCCTTCCCCAAGGGATACCTAGGGCACTCGCAGTGGTGCGAGGCTGTAACCCCCGCTTATGAAAGTAGTAATTCCCATATTGTTCTAAGGATACTATCTTCAGGCTGTGTGGCCACGTCTTAGTATGAACCAACTCTCTGCTCTGGCCTGAGAGATGCTGACTCTTCTCCAGACCACTTCTGTCACTTGCTGCACACAGAGACAAGTACTTTGCTGTTCTCGAGTTAGAACAGCATAGTGCAATTTGCTTCGAATTGGTTTAGTCTCTTGGATTTTGGATATTAGAAATTTTAACTTCAAGACAACACCCAAAAAGTTTCTATTCAGTCCTTAAGTGCTTTCTTAAGGTAATGCAAACACACTCAGGTAAGAGGCAAAAGTTTGTTTACAATTTACTTTTCATGGGTATTCACATCTGACACATTCAGGCAGGGAAGCGAAGTATGGTCAAGTGATTTCTGAAAAAATGCTGCTACCAAAAGCTGCATCAACATTTTCAGAACACAAATGATCTTACATTGACTAATTATTGTGACCTATCCAGGCATCAATACACAGCTAAAATGACAATCTTATAAATTTGCTCAAGAAGTTATCCTGTTCTGAAAATAAAAATTACAATATCAAAATAGGTGTAACACAAAGATTAGCAGAGCATGCAGACAGAGAGCACTTGAATGTGTTTAATAAATAAGCCTGCACAACCCTTTGCTACAGTTGTCTGATTTGTGTTACCACTTGTTGCCAAATTTTAGGAAGACCATTGCCCAAACATTTTCATTCTGAACCTTGGAAACAAGAAACTGTTAAAGCATCTGTGACTAGAAAATTAAGATCAAGAAACTTTTTCAGGCTTTGAATTATCAAATTAACATATTTTTAAGAAATATAAGATATATGGCAAAGATAAATAATCCTAATTCATCATTCCATTAAAGAGTACTTTAAGGTTATTTTCTTCTTGACACATGAACAGAACTCAATATTGCTTTAAGAAGAAAATGAACAAAATTGAACACTTATTTCATCTCATTCTGCAGATGGGAAACAAACATGGTATCAGTCAGAAACAAACATGGTATCAGTCAGAATGCTGAGATATTCCACGTTTCTCACCAATTACTCACCCCCATTAGAAACAGGTTTTGGTAACATTTAAATAGGTTTGTTACTTACTCTGTTAGACTATTACAAGAGCACAGCACATAAAATTTACCCAGTTTCTAGGTTATATTGATTTTCCTTACAGATCACTTAAGTTCTAAAATGATGCCAAATCCTCCATTCCTTTTAGAGTTATTTCTGCTACCGGTATCCGATGTACCATGTTTTGACAGCAAATGAGATCAAGCTGTGGCAACCAGTATTGATTCAGAAGCTAAAGGAGGAGGTAAATAATTGTCATAATCTTCAGTGATTTCAAAAATTATTTCTAGAATTGATATATTTTGTAAAAATTGATGATTTAAATGCCAAGGATAAGTAAATAGGTTGTTTGTTTGTTTGTTTGTTTGTTTGTTTTTTGCTTAAAAGATAAATTCTACCTGAGAATGGAGATAATTCAGCATAGAAGTCTTTCTAGAGCATTCAATTATAAATTAAATGTTAGCTAACAGTAACGTAATCAATTTCCTCAACAAGATTCATGTGACCTATTAACATATGCTACATAAACTGAAGATTGCATGACACAGGAAAGATGCCTGTCACACAAAAGATGGGAATTAAGCAGCCATCATTCCCAGGCCCTGCTGAAGAAGGGAGTCTAATGAAGAAGATCCTACAGTTTCTGCCCAGGTTGCACTCTGTGTGACAGCCTTCCAGCATCTGCAGGAAGTTTATTAAAGCCACAGCAATGGGAGGTATTTAACATGTGTCCCTGGGCTGAACAGGGTCCAGAGAGCTGATATCTTCTAGCATATGTACAAGAACAGAATTCTGCACCTTAGTGCAAACACACATTTATTGCCTTCCTTAAGTTAATTCTTCTATCAGTGTCTTTCATCGAGGAGGGCTCCTGATTTTTTTAACTCTTTGAGACCAAAGTTTATTGGGCCTTTCAAAGCACGGACGTAGCTGATAACTTCTTCAGATCCTTTGGAGCACAGTGCAGATACATCACTCTTCAGCTATCAAACATTCAGTTCTCAAATCTCAGCATCAGATGTTCAGTCTAAGAGTAGCCACAGACACTACAAGAGCCAGGGGTGTATTTCCTGCACTCTTTGGAGTGTACTTCTGGTCTCTTCCTCACAGAAACTACTCTAATTTGTGTGTTCCCTTTCTGCTTCTCTGCCTGCCCATCTGTAAAAATAGGTTTTAACAGTTGCAACATTTCTCTATTTACTGGGTAAATATGTCTACCTTACATTAAAAAGCATATCATGCAAATATATATAGAACAGATTTTCTTACTATAATCATACAATCATAGAATACCTTGAGTTGGAAGTGACCTAGAAGGATCATCAAAGTCCAACTCCTGGCCCTGCACAGGACAGCACCAACAATCACACCATGAGCCCATGTGATCTGTCTAAGCACTTCTTGAACTTTGGCAGGTTTGGTGCTGTGACCGCTGCCCTGAGGAGCCTGTTCCAGTCCCAAACACCTCTGGGTGAAGAACCTTTCTCTAATACCCAGCCCAAACCTCCCCTGATACAATTTCATGCCACTGCCTCTGGTCTCATCACTGGCAGCCAGAGAGGAGAGATCAGTGCCTGTACTTCTGCTTCCCTTTGCAAGAAAGCTGCAAAATTCCAAAGAAAGTGCAGAATTCCACTAGAAGAAGAGGTGCTATACAGCATGAATGGAACATTTTTTAAAAAATTCTTGTTATTTACTGTCTTTTCTTTTTATCACAGCCCAGCCCAGCCCTTCTCTCTCTCCACCCCACCCAGTAACTTAATATAGTTCTTTCTCAAGTAATCAGAAAAATGTAACAATTACTTTATTCCTTCTGTTGAAAATGTACATTGATAAAACCCATCATTCTTGCTGGAAAAGAAACAACTCAGTTCAGGGGTTTTGTTTGTATAAACAAAGACTCAAAACATTAACAAACCTAACATTAATAAAAGTAAAGCCAGCCTTAAAACAATTATTCAGTTTGTCCTAGGTCTTAAATTGGAATTTCCAGTTCTTTATTGTCTTTAGAATGATCTCTTTGGTCAATAAGGAATTTTGTGAGCCCTTGTAATCGCATGTAAAGGATGTTACTGCAGCCAGTTAGAAGACACATAAGTGAAATTAAACTGCAGGTAAGCAAACAGCCCCTAAGGAGGAAGACAAGTGTCTATTGCATATTTAGCAACCAGTACAAATGTATACATATGCCAGTGTTTGGTCTGGCACATAGTTCAGGAAGTAAAGAAATTAAATAGGAACACTATCACCTCCCAGACCTGAGGTACTGAAGTCCCTTGTAAAATAACTGGATAATGTAAGAAAAAGGAGGGGGGACTCAGAGGCAGCAATTAGGATAGAGCTACACTTTCCCATAAACCTTTCAAGAATGGGTGGAAATTTTGCTCTTCCAAGGAGTTATAAAACAATGGTGTGCTCTAAATATCTTGTTTTGTGAGATGTGATGGGCAAACTTAGAATTCTGACCAAAATTTACAGAGAAACTCTTTACTTTATGGCTATTGTAGGTAATTTTTAAGTATGAGAAGGAATCCATAACCTCTCTGAGGAAGTAGGGTACAGAGCAAGGATGACTTTCCAGAAGTTTTATTAGGACTTCTAAATGGTTGGGTAGCTGAAGAATGTTGGGACTCTACTTCTAAAAGAGGTATAGACCAGCACAAATTTGTAGCAATCAACCACTACTTCTAAACTGTATTTCAGTATTTATTAGTCAGACTGTCTTTGTTAGCTAAGGAAGAAAATTATTTTAGGGACAGAAATTAATATCCTAGCTATGAAGGTCACCAATACAGGACATGGCAGAATATTCACAATGCACGGGTCCAGTTCACTAAAGATCCACATGTATTCATTGAAGGAAAATCTTTCCCATTTGCAACAAAGAAAGAAAAATCAGTGCATTCACAGCTTAATAAAAGGAAAGGGGATAATTCATTGGTTGTATTTTACTTTTTGATGCAAATTATTCCCACTGTTCCAACAAAGTGTGCCTATGTGTTTAAACAAAGTATTTCCTACTTACAGGACATTTTCTGATTAGATCCATAAATATTACAACTACATCAGTTGAAAAAGTATTTGAATTTTGTCATGAATAGCTGTTGTAAAGGGGTTAAACTCTGCTAAAGAGGAAAGCAATGCTTCAGCAAATGAATCCAATTTTCTTCCCTAACTATACAAACTGTTGCATATATTTTCCCCTCTAGCAATCTCATTTTCATTGTTTCACACTACCACCCTGAATAGTAATTTGGCTTTGAATAATTCCTCTCATCATAATGCAGATGTCAACACCAAACGATAGAGGCACATGCTATAGAGTATGCAGCAGCTCTGGATTAAAATCAGACTCTTGTATGCAGAGCCAGTGGAGCATGTGGTTTTTATTTTTCAGTTGTTTCCATCAGACTGAAAATTCCACAGACTACAGACTTTTAAATAATTTAGAATGCTGCTTGGAATACTTTTTAGCTAGAAAAATATATAACAAGGGGGTGAAAATTACTTCATTTTAGTTTGCTGGATAGATTTGATTTCTAAATAATAGTCTCTTCCTAGTGAGGAGGGACTAAGTACATAAAACACGTCAGTTCAGGAGAACATATTGATTCACTATATTAGTGAGACTCCAGAGCAATTTCATCTCTGAACAAGACCAGAAGCAGGGATATTTCTCTGCCTCTGTGACAGGAAAGGAATAAAAACTAAGCTATTGACTTGCTTGACTACTCAGAACTGACAAGACTCAGATAGGTGTAGAATAAATTAGTCTGCAGTTGCTTTAACAGCAATGTTGGGGAACCAAACACCATGGTAGCTGTTAGTTGCAAAGAAATTACTAAACATATTTATTCAAATGCATTGGTGATTTAAGCTGTGTTAAAAAAAAGTGAGTTAAATGTTTTAAAAATTCTATTACTTATGGATATCTCTTGAGTTAAAGAGCATGAACTCAGCAAGGGAGTAGATTAAGGTCAGATTTCTCATTATGCATGTTTTTCCATCTCCTCTTCATGTGTCTCCCTCAGCTGGAGCAAAATTCAGAAATGGTATTTATGTTGCACATAATTTTTCAAACAACTATTTTACCGAATATAAAATACATCCTAAAGAATCTCTCATGAAATAAAAAATAAAATCCTGTGCAAATCTTGTTTGTCTAGATTATGTCCTAATGAATAAAACAGCAGGACTTGGAATTGTTTGTTAGGATCAAGCCCAAATATTCAGCCCTCACCTCAATGCCAGCAGCTCCCACAGAATCTGACAGGCACCATGCAGTCATTCCAGAGGCAGAATCTGGCAATTGCTTTTACCCTAAACTCCAGTTTGCTGTGAAATAGAAATATACTGCAGCAAGATCAAACTCCTGCAAAGACAACACTCAGTCAAGAGATTCAGAACTACAAAATGCCAAGTATTAATTTCTTATGCAGTTTATATTCTGCAAATGTTTGCAAGTCATAGTTTCAAGGCTAGGCTGCAGCTGTAGCAAGAGGCTGACAAGGAGCTGAACTGTGGTAGCAATTGTGTTCTTTCTCTGAAGAGCCCCTCCGGGCCTTTCCTCACTTAGACCTGTCAAGTCTCATTGCTCTGAGTCGATGACTCACTCAATTAGACCTCAGTTTATGCACTTTCACACTTCTGCCTCAGTCTGCATTCCATGTGTTTGCAGTGCTGGGGTTCTCTGGATCTTTGCTGTGCCCTTGTTCATGGTGTATCAGAAGGAGCAGACGTGGCAGAAGTGCACATTTTCCAAGCAGCTGCCTGCAGCTCTGTGCTTTCCCACAAACACATGAACCCAGGACATGACCTTGAGCACACCACATGCAAAACCTTCTCTCTCGTCAGCTGGAGTCCCATGAGTCAGCGTCAATATCTGCTAAAGGATTCCTGCTCGGAGCATCGACCGAGTGAGCAAAGGGAATATAATTCAACAAATCTCTTCATGTCTAATTAGACAGTGCTTGCACTCAAGTGGAGCCTACCAGAAGCAAACAGCTAACACTGCCAGATTCGTGGGGACTGGTAACAAGTCACCAACTCGACTGCAACTTTCCTCTTCTGTGAGCAACAAATGGAGCTCAATCACTGACTGAGGGAGGAATGCCTGTGGTTCCAGATTTGCTTCTGAGGCTGACTGAGATTGGAAGCCCTGCACATCATCAAAAGCCAGATAACCCATCTCCTCTGTTTCTCAAAGCCATGACTGAATCAAAGGGCTACACCTTGTGTAAGTTCTCATCTTTATTCCCATTTGGACTAGACTCCCATTTCAAGGCATAGTGGAAGTTTATTCAGTAAGAACTAATTATACTTATAAATCATATCCTTTACTGACTGTAATTACACAAGCATTAACTTTCTATGGTGGACTTTCATGCTGTATGTTACTTCATTTTGTGAAAGATTCTTAGGACAAATGGAAATACAAAATAAAAAAAGTTGAAAAGCATAAACTCAGGGAAGCCACATTAATTTATGCATCCATCTGGTAAGTCCTGCTATTGTTTCTCACATAATACTTAGCAGACTACAGTTATTTTCTATGGTTCAAACCACTTCATTATTTCATTAGTACTTATACTGATTAATTAAAATGTCATGTCAAAAAGCATGAAAGCATAAATTCTGTTAAATAGGGAATTTATTATCATCATCCCAAACCTAAAATTGATGCCTTGATTGAATTTTCTGCAAAAGCTGTGCTACTAATTGAAGTGAACAGTATTGCAACATCATGTATTCTTTACCTAGTTGGGTGCTTGTATGTTCAGAAGGAAACTAAGCTTAGTGGTGTATGAAGACAGAAAACTCACTAAAACAGGTGATTCCAACACAAAGGAAATGGGCAGGGAGATGAGTCTTCATTTGGAATCTGTAAGGGCAGATTAGTTGTGAAGATAGATATTCCTATAAAGACATTCTGACACTCATGGTTAGCCATTTGCAACTTTTTTTAAAATTAAAAAAACAGCTAAAACCTACATAAACCAAAAGGAATGAGATATTTAGATTTCATGAGCAGTAATTCTTGTGTAGGGGCTACAAGACTTTATACCAAGAATCAAAGCAAGCTCTAAGTGTGAAAGCTGCCTTTATTTTCCTTTAGCAGATGTTGATCTCAGTGGACTTAGGACAGCTTTGGGTAAACGGCCATGATGCAAACCTGCATGAAGGTTTGCATCACCTAGCATGCTGATGCTAGATGTGTTATTTCTTCTTTCTATTCTCTGTATACAAAGAGGTGAAAGGGTGCTTCTGCATCCCTGACCTCGACCAAAGAAACCTCAGAGTCCTTCCTAACATAACTTTATGAGGGTATCACTAAGCTGCTAAATGCTTATTATCATACTGGGAAAGATCATGGCACAGAAATTAAGTCAACTGAACTGTGTTTCTCACATAGTGCATGTGTGCCAAGTACAGAAAATAGAATTAGGTCCCCATTTTGAAGCTGCAGTGTTCTTGTCTTTCTTCACCTCAGCATCTCTTTCATGGCCACAGGTAAGACTTGATTTAAAACAAGCAGCCTAGTATCCTGTAGGAGGATACTACAAGAATCCTGCACTGCAGAACAAGCTAAACAGGCTTTTTGTGAATTACCAAAGGTATTTAATGGTATCTTTAGTTAGAAATAATACCATTCATCCAAAGTGGAATAAGAAAAGCTATGAGAACTTGTAATGATAATTGTTGTTTTGATCAGAGCCTAGAGTCAAAGGATTTAAGCTTTCATTCACAAGAAAAATTGTATTCCTCATGGTTGGAGAGAAAAAGTAAAATAATGACTGAGGTGTTTCCTTAAACAATACAAAGAAATAAGTAAAAAAAACCTCCATGGATCACATAAAAAAAGCCCATAATTTTACAGAACAGAGGGAAAGAGGAGAAGAGGCATTTGTACAGTATTACCATAGTNTGCCAAGTACAGAAAATAGAATTAGGTCCCCATTTTGAAGCTGCAGTGTTCTTGTCTTTCTTCACCTCAGCATCTCTTTCATGGCCACAGGTAAGACTTGATTTAAAACAAGCAGCCTAGTATCCTGTAGGAGGATACTACAAGAATCCTGCACTGCAGAACAAGCTAAACAGGCTTTTTGTGAATTACCAAAGGTATTTAATGGTATCTTTAGTTAGAAATAATACCATTCATCCAAAGTGGAATAAGAAAAGCTATGAGAACTTGTAATGATAATTGTTGTTTTGATCAGAGCCTAGAGTCAAAGGATTTAAGCTTTCATTCACAAGAAAAATTGTATTCCTCATGGTTGGAGAGAAAAAGTAAAATAATGACTGAGGTGTTTCCTTAAACAATACAAAGAAATAAGTAAAAAAAACCTCCATGGATCACATAAAAAAAGCCCATAATTTTACAGAACAGAGGGAAAGAGGAGAAGAGGCATTTGTACAGTATTACCATAGTTGAATCCTGTATAACAGTATTTGTGATGTAATATATTTTAAAGCTCATCCACAGGGAAGCCTAAGCAAACAAAAGACAAGTCTGAGTGGCTCTAAGATTGCTAACATTTGCATTTCACTTTCACATGCTGACCAAAAGGATAAAACCACAGAAATAGATCAGCATATTTAATTCTGTCCTCCAGAATCTTTCAAGCTCCCAAAATTAATGTTATTTTCCCTCTGCAATGAAAGCAAGAAATAAATTCCATACTTTTGTAACAACACAAGGGTTCAGAACAATCTAAAGTCTAATATTTGAGTAGATAATAGATTCATAATAGATTATGAATATTTACTGTGAATTTTTTTCCTACCCAATTCTAAATATGGTAGAGCATGGTTTTAAATGGGCTTTTTTCACACACCATGTCAGTAGCCCTACTTTTCAAGCTGTAGTCAATCAGCAGGCTATAACTCAGTCTTTAAATATCTCCTCCTTGTTTCTAAGAATTTTCACATTAACCAGTAATTGTGGAACTATGTTCCACAAACTGTGTCTATATATTACCCAGCAATATTACTGCTGTCTCTTAAGAACCTTTTTTCTTCATATGGAAGCAAGTTTTAAGTCTTAGAAGAAAAGCTTATTTTCTAGGCTTGTATGTAGCAAGGAGCATGTAGTAGACTTCCACATCAGTGATCTCTTCTTCACTGAAAAGCCAGCTTGGAAGGACCCAATACCCAATCACCAGAATCCACCAGGATTAAACATGAAAATTTGAAAGAGTAATGTATTTTCTTTCCTCTTGTTGGCTAGGCAGCATTTCACTTGACTGACACTATTCAGAATGACCAGGCTGAACAGAAAGTTGAGAATTTTAGCCAGGGTAAAGACACACACACTCATTGCTTCCAGTAGCCAAGCTAAATTTCCCAGGCATAGCAGGGCACCTCCATGCAGCAATGCACAGAACTTGGTGTGCACTCACTAAGTACCAGTGTAGAGAGGAAAAAAACACTTAGACAATTCTTCCCCTTACAACAACCTCACTTGCTCATGAAAGTGACTGAAATAGCCTTTGCAATTAGATGGGCCAGGATGAATGTCTTTGGTGGTTTTGGGCACACAGTCAAAGTATTCTGAAAATGTAACAAACATGAAAGGTTACCTTGAAAGCAAACAGCAGCAGTCAGTTCGCTACAAAGCCACAAAAGTACATCCATTAAGGATCTTGTAATGTCTTATTTGGGAAAGCTGTTAAGTGACAAATCAATGAAGATATAATTTTAGATCACTGAGTAAGGATGCAGCAAAAATATTCTAGTATTTTTGAAAAAAAACAGGTCAATTCTTAGAACTAGGAAAAAAGTACTGTCTGCTGTTCTATACCAAGATGCCACTTTTTGAGTAATTTATATACAGCAGGGAATTTCACAATTCTACAATGAAGATGAAGGAGCAGCTGAAAACATAGAAATTAAATGCAACTGCATCTCACAGCATGAAAGTAACATACACGAGGGGTCTTTCCTCTTTCATGGCCCTGCAGAAGAAAGCAAGAACACTGAGCATCATTAGCCTCCAAAAACTTCTCTGAGAGATGAGAACCCAAATCAATTTCCCAGAACCAAATTCTGTGTCTGCTGTATTCTTCCAGCCATAAAAAAGTTCCTAGCCAAGGTGAAACAGATCAAGAACCCTGGCACAACTGAAACAACTGAGGAACAGATTCTTTGTGATTTTCTGACCTCAGTCCTGATTTTCCCCTCATCAGATGGCACAGCTTTAGGGTTACTCTTACTGGCATTATGTGAGAAAGCCCCAGATGGTTTTTACGGTTTCCAGCTAAGCACTTTGGCTTATCCCGGCACCGCCATTGTGCCAGTATCTGAGAAAGCTGTGATGAAAAGCTGACTGTTGTTTTTGCAGCAATAACATTTGCCAATATTTAGTCAAGGAAGAGGAGTGGCAGATGGTTACAAATGAGTCATTGGTAAATAATGCAAGAACATTCTTTTAGCTCACCCTGAAGTAATCCCTTGGGATCGGTGAAGATCCCTAGGAGAGGGACAGCATAGATTCCATGGACATAGATTTAAGGAGAATCTAGTGACAAATTCAGAGGTAGAATCTTGATTTAAAGTAAATTTTATACTGCTTCTTTGTCTCATTGCCAAATAATTTTTATTAATTACATTTGCAAATGTTTGTAGTCCTTGAAGTCAGTGTTCCTGAAAGCTCAAATCAGCCTCCATAGTACCATTATCTCATAAATAATTTTCTACACATAAGTGAGTGTGATGCTTTCCTCCCCATCCCAAATTAGACATTGCAAAAATGCATACTCAAAATCAGACATAATAGCAGTTGAACCACAGAGATGAGCAAGTATTTTTGTTAATGTGGTGTGACTCAAACCTTAAATAAGAAAATTCTTATAGGGCCAGTATTCTTATCTATTGAAGTGCATTTTCTCTCCTCCACTGCTATGGTGTAGCTGTGGCTTATGGATTCAGGCTTACGGCAGCATAAGCAAAAAATCAGTAAATCTAAAATAAATCTACATGACTCAACAGTTAGGGAGTGGATTTTACTGGGAGCCTCCATTCATTGTGACAGAAAGATTTCAAAATGAAGGCAAGTGAAGGCAAGGCTAGACAAACCAAATGTCAATTATGATTCCTTTTTAGAAATACAATATATCTCATGAACATGCCTTTATTCTACTTCCTTCAATGGATTGACATGTATTGCCCTTGACTTTAAGCCTCAGCCACATGGGCTCAGCTGTGTGCTGCACTTCCATAAATTCCCATCCACCCAGAGCCATCTCTGACCACAGCAATCAACCAGCCACCATATGGCTGAGCAGTTTCCTCACAAGCTTCTGCCTTACCAACAGGGTAGATCCCCACAAGAGAAGCACTTGCAACAATTTTCAGAACCAACAGAAAAACAAGTTTATCTAATTGGTCATTGAAGGAGGCATTAAAGTTTCTCAAAACCCAAAATATTCCCTCTTTCAGACTTCCACTCATTTGTGCTTCAGTCAGTAGAGCTTTAGATCTGAAATTTGGTGTTGCTGCTGCCTAGCAGCATGTACACAAGGCAGCAACAAAAAGGAGTTCTGCTGGTGCCTAGAAAGCCCCAGCTCAGCATAAAGTCATTGTAAACGTAGCTAGATGAGCTAGCATTGCTCATCAGTCATCCAGAATTAGCATTGCACTGCTGAGTGGCTGAAAAACACAATGGCCCATTACCAGACAAAATATAAAATCAGAGCTGACTCATAGGATTCTGAATTTTTCCTACAACCAGAACTGAAACATTATATTCTACAGGTCAGAAGGTGCACCAGTAATATGAGAGCACCCAACAACTGAAGAGCTATATCAACTCTATTCTTTTTTGTCAGGAATAACACCTCACACTGCAAGAAATCTTTAGCCGTTGGGGAGCAACAAAAATCATGGAGAAAAATAACAAACTGCATCTCTGTTTCACTGCTAGTTGGTTTTGTTAGTTATCTTTACTGATCTTATCCATCTACTTTAATCTGACATTTGTATACAGGAACACCTCTCATGTGCAAGTGCCACACACACTTATTTGCTGTCTGATTCTTGCCTTTCTGTATGAAATAGAAGTAGAGCTCCTTCTACAAGCATCAAGCCTCTAATCAGACAATAACCACATCACAACTTGATTCTGGGGATCTGGAAGGCAATGTCACTTCTTAGAGTTCTTGTGCTCTCTCATCAATGTGAAAAACAGTATTTCCTAATCAAGAAAAAATGTATTTCCGAAACTATGAACATTATTTTGAAATTTTTCTGCTTACAATGTCAAGTACACTCAGATTTCTCCCCTCAGAACCATTCTCCCTATGGGTGATTGTATCTTTCTCCAGATAACTAGGAAATTACAGCTTACCGGGTGCTAAGCAAATTACTGTATAAATAGGGCTCTGGCTGCAGAGAGAGAAATAGTGATGTATTTGCTTAGAGTTACCTAGCACTTGCCATCGACCACCATGACACGCTGATTAGTGTACAATACAATTTATCAGCCAGGTGTTCCAAGCTGGAATTCTGTGCCTTGTAATCCATGCTCTAAAAATGCTGTATTTAACTGCTGTTGTTACCTGCTAGACAATAGTTTGAAAGTTCAAAGTAAAGAAAATACCTAAATTATCAAGAGCAAGCAAAGATATTATCATTAATTTAAAAATATGTCTATTTAAACATACATTCCTACAGACCAAAATGTAGTGAGGCAGGTTGCTAAAAACTGCAAGATACTAATGATCACAAAGCCATATGTGTTACATCCTGTTGACATTCCAGCAGATGCTCTCTGCAAAGTGCCCCTGACAGCCCAGCAGCACTACCAGTACAATCATTGTATTAGAAAAAGCTACAATTTATGGCAAGCAAGTACAACAGAATGATGCCAGTTCCCCATCACCACAGTAAACCCACCTAATTTCAGCAGTGCTTGTCAAGATAAGGATTCCAAACATGACTTTGAATAGAAACCTAAGAAATGAAGGCTGGTCTGTATCCTGCCTATTCTCCTTTTACTTCTGTTCAATTGGTTGTGAGATGGAAACAAGAAGCAGCACTGTGGCCTGCATCAGTAACTAACAAAAGAGTTGCACTTCTGGTGCAAATAATTTTATAGTAAAATGAAACACTATGCAAAAGGAAATTACACTAGTGAAAAAGGTCAGGAAAAAGATACCGTCAGAGTTCTATAAAGAACATAATAGTTCAAGAAAAATCAAAATAATAATAAAAAAAATGTTATGCTCTGTTACAGTCTAGTCACTAGGACCAAAATATGAGAGGCAGAAGTGAGAAAGGCAAATAAATCAAACCTTTTGCTTTGCTATAATTTATTTCTAAAGCTCCTCTCTTGCTCTGGCATAACAGATAGGCTCTTTAATTGAAAGTCTATAAGTTTAAATATGTATTTCAAAGGTGTCCATCACTATGGCATTTGGATGGCTTTTGAGAAATATATCATTGAAACAAAATCACTGCTCTGGGCCACTGCCTTCTTTGTGTGTTCAAAACTGTCCCAACCACCAGCAGAAAACATCCAAGGCCTAAAGCAGCAGAAAGACACTCTTTATGAGGGAATAAGAGACACCTGAACAGACTGTATATAATGTCACACAGCCAACACCTTGCAATCTGGGCAATGTTGTCTTCAGGACAGAGGAAAGTTAATTGAACACAAAACATTTACAGTAACAATTAATAAATCAGAACTACTCATAATTAAATGACTGACACTTTGATAGATCTGCAGTTTGATACACTACAGATGTACTTTGATAGTGCAGTTAAAATATGGAAGAATTTTAGCTGTAAGCTTTTAACAGTGGGAAAATATAAGACCCACATCCTTGGTTGAGCCAAATGACTGTTGAAATCTAACATGTACGGTAATTCAGTTGGAGAAAAGTTTTGGAAAAGCCTTTTCTTCACTAGAAAAGACAGAAGAAAACACTTCAGTGTAGCACTGACCAAAGGAACCACTACTTCCCTGCCACCCTTCCCCTGGCTGCATTCTGTTTTCTAAGAATTACAAAGATTAAAAAGAAAGAAAGAGGAACCTGAACAACTAAAACCAAGTTTGTGGTTGGTTACTACTTAAAATGCCAGTATGTCTAGAGCCATTCAAACTTAACATAGTGGTTCTTGCTTCTGTAGTTCATATTTACAAAACATGATGATTTCCCAGTTGTAATAAAACTTTCCCTAGGCAGGTTTACACCAAAAATCCTTTGATTTTTTGCTCTGAAACTGCTCCATAATAAAGCATTTCATTGGTTGTCCACAAAAGTGTGTTTTCAGAGTTTTGCACTAACTAGTGTTTGGACTAAAGTAAAAGAGATATGAAAACTGTTTCTGTGCATTTATGTGCTTGGGTCAGGAGAGCAAACAACTGAACTTGTTTTGCACCATCTTTTGCAATGTGAGCTGGAGACTGCTGTGTTGGACATCAGCAGTGAGGGTGTGCTCTCTAAAACTGGTGTAGAGAGGTTGCTTGCTGCCCCAGTGTAGGCATTAAGAGCATCTTAGTGACTTCCCCAGAGTTGAGTCTTCTATTTGGTTCACTAAAAAAATTAGCTTATCCTTTCTTTGGAGTGAGTGACCCTACACAGTGCACCTCAACCCTCTCACACTTCTATCCACTCCTTGTACTAAGAAATATCCTGCTTTTCTACACAGGACAAACATTGTGCCTGCCCTGCCATAATGCCTGTCTGAAAGCAAGAGGAAGCACTGGCATTGGCAGGGGATCCCTAATCAGCTCAAACCTTCTGCCTTTTGCTTCCAAGCCAGCAGCCCTTCTATTCCTGTACAAGTGTCATGATCTCTGATGGCATAACGTAGCTGTGGGTCTCCAGATGTGTCATGTTTGTGGTCTGTCTCTTGCACTGGCTAACAACCCATTTCCTCATGTGGCTTAGGGTGACTTGATGAGGTCCACATATTTGGAGATATATGCATTTGCATTATAAGCCCACATTAGAATTTGCCTTCCTGTGATACCCTAAACTTTAAAAAAAGCATTATATTTTGCTCGAATAGTATATCTCATAAGCTTGCCATTATAAACAGTGATGTTTGATAGGTAATTCTCATTTGCAAAATTAAATACTGCATTTAGAATTAAATGCATAGTAGGAACTAAAAGCAATGAAACACTCAAACTCTGTCATGAGTATTACTGGCACTCAGCAACAGTATGGAAGTTTAAAAAGCAATATTATTCATATAACATCATTGCAGAGGCATTAAACACACTGGAAATGGAAGAAGAGGTGGGTACTATATTCTCCCACAGTCAATCACAGGAAGTGGAGCAAAACACTTACAAACCTCCCTGTTTAAAACTTACAGCATCCTTCAAGCACTACCACAGAAGTCTCTACTAGCCCATGTGTGCTACAGGAGGTTATTCTTCAGCACCAAAGACTATAGTTACTTTCCTCTGCTGTTACAACAGGCATAAAAACCCACCCTCTATCCCAGAAGCACCTTGCATGCAATGTTCTCTCTTTACAGAAAATGGATTTTTGTGTCTGCTTTAGTTGTCACATATAGAAAAGGACAAATATATTTCTGCTTGGGATTTCCTGACAAAAAGTGCCTGCATTCATATGACACCGTACTTGCACAGTAGTTGCCTGCTTTTAGGACATGCCAGAATTACTGTGCATGGATAGCTGTTTCCCTCAACATTTTCCAGAATGCCTGTGACAGCATGCCCAGGGTTTCTGGAAATGCAAACCTGAATCAGAGCTGTTGGGCACTTACAGCATTGTTCACCTCAGGAATTTCATATATATTTGCATTTTGCTTACTTGGCAAAAGTAAAACAGGACAGAGTTGTTATATTTTTAATTATGTGTTAGTTTCAGGCAAAAATAGAATTACCGCTTTTATGTATACATTTCTTTCACACACCAAGAAGCTCAGTGTTTCACACGCAGTCAGACCCATTGCATACAGGTGATATTATTCTCAGTGCTGGAATATTTACTTACATGTGGCTCTGCCTGCTTATATTAGTTTAAAATCAGCTGGAAAAAAGAGCAAACCAACAGAATGTAGAGAATAGCATAAGTAAAAGAAAACAAAGAGAGACATTCAAGAAACTTTTCCAGGGCACAAAGCAAGACAGTGTCAATGCTGGAGTCCTAAGACTCAGCATTTTTTTTTATTTGGAGCTCCCAGCTGAAGGAGAATATGCTTTTATCTCTCAACTCAAAAAATTGTAGACTCAAGTCAAAATAATTCATACTATCCTCTACCTATTATCAGGTTTCCCACTGTACGACTTGTTCAAAGCTTTGGAATAACCTAGCTGTCTTAGCAGTGATTCATAAAAGTAACGAGAAAAATCATAAATAGTAACAATTATGGTTGATATCATTTGGCACTGATACCAGGAGGAGGCTGCCTGCCAAGGGGAACATTCCTGGCAAGTTAGTCCTACAGTGTGCTGGCAGCCAGCAGTGCCTGGAAGCAATCCGATGTTCTGCTTAGTCGGCCTGCTCTCAGGGCAACAGTGACACAGGGCAACACAGGGGTGTTTCAGGAAGCCCCTCAGGGTGCATGGAAACGAGGGCATTCTCTCTTCATCTGGACAAGGGACACTTTGTGATAAGTGGACGTATTTTCTCAAAGTTTGTGGAGTAAGGCACAGGAAGAAAAGAAATCACACTAGAGAGGTCAGGCTTTGCTTCTCAGGAATTTGTTTGCATCTGTTAGCAAACCTTAAACTGAACTATTCTCTTTTATTTAAAATACTGTGTTTCACACAGAAGAAAGTCCTAAGTTTTTTACCATCCATGTCCATGATAGAGCTGACAGAAGGCACAGAGGATTGTTTCAGGATGTAAAGGATATTGTAGCTTTTGGACCTGTAAGCATCATTGTGTACTGCAGTAGGAGGGGCACTTGTCAGGCAAGGGATTTAAAACTAAAGCAGCTCTTTCTCGAATCCAAAAGGTTAAGGGTAATTTCTTTGAACCCTTGACTTCTGCCACAGAAAAACACACACTTACTCTGTTGAAGGCTGAACTGCCTCTCTATTTCCTGATATTTTTAATATCTGGTAAGGCATATAAATGTGTTTGCCTAGTAACTTAGGAGTAGATTAAGACAGTAGATGCTACTTCCATGCCACCTTACCAGAGTACAGCACCTATATGAGTACTTTAAAACACTTTATGAAGTCTAGAAAAAAATTAAGTATCTTTCATCTCCTATTGTTCATAGTAGCCATGAATATTTTTATTTCCCACTAAGCAAGCACAGAGTCCCTTATGCTGACAAGTTCAGGCAATTTCAGATTCTCTCAAATAACATTTCCAGAATAATTGATTACATTTGGCTCTCCATGACCTTAAGAGAGTATTCTAAGACCAATTTCTATGAGTAGCTGAAAGTTGTAATTTGTTCAGTAAAAATGACAATTTCTGCAGTTGAGAACTTAATGAAAATATTATATTATGTTCTGTGATGCTTGTGATTTTAACTACAACCAAGAAAAACAAAGGAAGAAAATAATCCCTTTCATGTCATTATCTTCCTTAAAATTAAGCTGAGTTAATGATTACCATTTTGATTCAACAAGTTTTAAGATTAAGATGTGGATACTTGTCAGAACATATTAAGTACAATGGAAACTCTGTAGAACTTCCCACATTTAATAATCATACTTACACTTTCTTTATTTATAATTTTTTTTGGCTGTTGAAAGCATCAAAGGTCTTGGTTTCAAGCTGAAACAAAATAAGAACTGAAAATAGAACAAAAGCTAATCATAAACAGAGAAGTAATTTTTGAGAAGTTTAGACAGAGCTTGAAGCAGCTTGGCTCAGGGAACTCTCACTTCTCAGCAGTCTGATAGTACAGAAATGGTGACCTCTTCAACTGCCCAGGTCTGGAAGGAAGACTGCAGTGCCAAAGTCTACTGAACATCTGAGAGCCCATGGCACAAAACTTTCTTCTACTCATCTCAAAACCTGTTTATATGATGCACTGACTATTCTGAAGTCAGGCACATTATTCCATTTCCTTGCTATTGTCCTGTATTCCAGTCTCTAGTTATGTAGCCTTGAAAATCATTAAATCATTTCTCCTTTCTTGAAAGGACATTCTACAAGTCCATGTTCAGTCCATGGTTTATTGGTGGAGAATTATTTAAGCAAGACCTCAGATAACCTGACTATATGCTTCATGTCTTTTCCTAGAAAAGATGGTTTTATACAAGCAATATTCTTTAGTTAGTTAAGCTCATCTATACCTGAATAAAAAATACTATTGTATGGTGGCTCATGCTGGAAAAACCTTTGTCTAAAAAAATTTCTTTGCAGTTATCAGTATCATCTTAAATACAGAAAGAGCCTTGAAATACTTTTTAAGTCCTGAAAACAGAATATTGAAAGTGTCTGGATAGAGATGTAACCCTTTTAAGCCTAAAAAGACAAGGATTTTAAAAGACTGAATAGCTCAAAGGATTAGCAATGGAAGAGACACTTTCACACATAAACTTGTCTGCTTTCATCCAAAAACAACAGTAACTGATGTCATCAAATTAAAAGGTTTGGTGGTTCACTGGAAGCAAGTCTGTGGCTCTCAGCCCAGTTTCTAAAGAAATGATACTCATCAAAAACATGCCTCTATTTGGCATTCTGGCAAACTGGGTGTTTCAGAAAAGACCAAGGAATGAAAATACACAGAGCAGTTCTCTTACAATAAGAGATATTAGTGGCCTAGCTAGAAGCATATGGAGGGCACAACCTCCCTTTTTCAATTGTGGATATGCAATGCAATCCATAATCCAACAAAAGCAGATTTTTATAGTATTACTAATGCAGCATTTTCTGAAAACATGTAATGTATTCAGTAAGTGGGAAAGACAGTTCATGTGATTCACTGAATTCTTCATTCCTAAACCTAAACTTTGTTTACATCACAATGGGACTTATCATTTTACATTGTTGCTGTGGGCTTTCTTTCCTACAGTCCTTCCCCATAGGGCTGGACCTGAGCAAAGCTGGATTCCTTGCTCTCAGGAACACACTGGGAACGCATTATGCTTTTGTAAGACACTGCTATCCTACACTCAAAAGGGACACTGGTGGGCCTCAAGTACCTCAGCAGACAGTGTTGTCAAAGGCACTGAAGTCACAGTGATGAGTCTTCACCAGAGCTACCAGGCCAGGGGGAGCACACAGGTCACTCCCCACATGGGTTGAGCCAGGGGGAACCACAAGTGGTCAAGTCTCTTCTTCTTCAGCTAAGCAGCCATCAGACAAGAGTTTTGCACTCAGTTACCAGCTCAAATTTCTTTATAAAATTCCTCAGTTTTGTGGGTAAGCATTTCTTCAAGTGTTAAAAAACAAAGCTAGACACTGGAAAGAAAAAGCAAAATTTTCTGAGAAGCTACAAATCTTTTCTCAAGCAAAAAATGAATGGAGGGAGAAAAATACCTTTTTTCTTAGATGGCTTCTTTTATATAAGCACATGAAATTCTATATATGTTTACATGGCTGCAAATTTACTGTGCTCAGTAATCTCACAGAGATAAGCAGCATTTTCATGAAAAATATTTTTGTACACTGTTTTTCATCAAAGCACCTATTGACTTGGTATTGAGTACTCTCTATTCATAACCCAGTTCTCTGTCTAAGTGATCAAATTAATTCTGTGCCTAGAAATCAAATCATATTCTCATGTAGGTTTATGAATACACAAGTGCATACACATTATCAGACTGTTTGCCTCTTCTGCTTTAAAAATGGGGAAGGACATAGCACTCCAGAACATTCCAGCTATAAATGCTTTCTGTATATCATTGCATGGTACACTTGCACTCACCAAACTCAGGCTGGTGGTAAAAATAACCCTCTCTTGAAGAGCAGACATCAAGTTATCTACTAGGGCTTCCACCTGTTAACATTTTTCAGAGAGGGGCCCTGTCTGGAAATAACTTTGTATTTCATGATGAACTCTGTGTGCTTTACTGAACAGAACCAAGATGTGACTCATTGCTCTGAGCTGTGTAAACGCTAAAACTGTTTCAGCCAGGGAGGCTCAGATTTGTCTGAAAATAGAAGACATCAGAGGTGGAGCTGAAAAGAGACAACAAAAATGTGGAGTCTGGGTTTTTATTTTACCTGAGAGAAATGCTGGTGCTCTCTGAGTAATCTCAAGAAATATGTCACTATAAAGAAGACATCATAGAGTAGGAGCAGCAGGCTTGGCTTTCTAGACAATAAGAAAATGTTTGTATAGGTCTCTGTTTAAGCCATGCTTCTCCCTCCTGCTGGCCACAAGATCATATCAGTGAG
>VZTR01031885.1:5456-18390 GCA_013400775.1 Chaetops frenatus
TATAGGACTGTTAAAAGGCCTCACTAGGTATGTCTCATGAAGATCTCTCAAAATGGTATTTGCTCTGCAACTACAGAATATGAGCCCAGGTTTTGAATCTGGGTATTCATATGTAAATAATCTCCCCAGAATTCACAGAGAAGTACAGGATGTCTCAGAAATGCTGTGCAATCCTACAGCGAAGGGACAACACACATAAAAGCATAGGAAACAAAATCACTTTCCTAATGTTGTTTGACTAGACACGCTTTTAGTAAAATGCTGGTAGTGGATATATAGCTATGCCTAGTATTTAATATTCCTTCTTAAATGCAGAGTTAGATGAAGCTAGCCTGAAGAAAGTTTGTCATTGCTACCATGCACATCTTTTATTCTAACTAAAAAAGCAAAACAAAACAAAAAAAACCTGTAACTGAGCCAGAGAGGACTGGATGGTCTGAAATATTTTCTGGGAAGCTTATATTTAAATTGAAAACATTTATGAATCTCCTCCTCCAACTCTCAAACACAAAAGGACAGATTGCCTTTAGAAATGTGGATGCATTACTGCTCTGCTGGCAGTACATAATGTTGTCATTTCTTCTCAATAGTTTCTGCTATTTATATACTAAATAAAAAAGGGAACCTTAAATACATAATTTATTACAAGAGCTAAAGTTTTTTGTCTTTTTTATGCTATAGTTAAGCACTTTGTATTATTTCTTCTTTCCAAGACACAATCTGTTACATTTCACTATCCTTAAAATTGCTTGTCCTTGTCTGAAAAGCAAATAGCTCCAAGATTAGTTTTCATGACAGCAGTATTCTTTCCCTGCCATTTTTTCCCAAAATAGGACCAAGTATACCAGCAGACAGGTCTGCTGCTTTCAAATGTTACTTTGCTCAACTAATTAAATAATTATCAAACTTTGGGATCAAAGTTAACCTAACCCTCCTTTTACAGCTAACTCTCCTTTTACTTTAAATGCCTCCTTCCCTCTGAATTCACACTCATCCTCACCTTAGTGCACTGTAACTCACAGAAAGTCAGAAAAGCAACTCCCATAACTCCAAGACTTCACTTGAAGCTGCATATCCCAGCTTCTCCCTACACCTCCCACAGCTGCCTAGCTAGTTCCCCATTAAAAACTATACTCGAAAGCCCCTGCTCTCCTATTGACATAATTTTAATTACCCTTCCCCTACCGAAATCCACTAAGAAATCCCTCCTTCACTGTTAGCACACCCCTTCACAGCCTGTTGCCAATACTGCTTCGTCAGAGGCAGTGAGCCTAAGAACAGCCCTTCTCATGGCACCAGGGCAGCTACTGCCTAACACTCCATTAGCTCTTCTGAGTTTGTCCCTGTGCAAGGGATGGCATGACAGAAAACTGCAACACCCATCCCAAGGCTAATGCTAAGTTCATGAACTAGCTTTCAGGGCAAGTGCAGTTTTCAGATGTGCCTACTCCCTGACTTCAGCTCCTGAAGATCTAGTGACACTGGGGAGAAAGGTCAGAAGTGTTCCATGTTCTGAGTAAAACCTGAAGATCAGTGTTTTCAGGAGAACTTAGATTACTACACCCAAGTATTTCTGAAAATTTTCAAATAAGCTTGTTCTTAACAGGATACCATACTAGTAAATTTTAAGAGAAGTCCTGTAGTTGTCTATTGTATCTTGTCCCATGAGAATCCTATGGGACTGGTACCAAGTGATAGTCAGAAACAGCTCACTATAAAACAAGCCCCAGGCATTGTTTTGCCACTGAAACCTGAAAGGCTCTGGAGAGGCCCAGTGTATTCTGATGTAATGCATCAGGCTGCCAGCATCAGACTGGAATCAACAACATCTAATATCCTTTATTACAGTAGACCAGCACAAGTTATGATTTCAGAATTCTGCAATTTTAAAATTGTTTACTTACTTTCGTCACTTCCTCAGCCCATATCTAGTCAGCATTAAGAGTGGGGGAGGAAAAAATAAGAACATACAAACTTAGACATTGGTGGTACTCTATTACAGTATGTAATCACACTTTGGCTTTTAACTACTTTCCAGTCCTCAGAACTTCACAGGAATTTGAGGAGTGCTACAAGTCAGTTGCCCAAAGCCTTTCATATACAATGAATCTATAATGAACATGGATAGCACTACATCTATGAATAACTTAGATACTGAAGAGAGTGTGACTTGTAGAACTCATATATTACAAAAATCTACTTAAAACAAGCTATTACAACGCAAGACATAACTATTAAAAAATTACATGAATCAGACAAACTAAATTACCTTAGGAGGAACTTAAGTTACCTTAATGTGTTATCATAATGGAAAACTATGGAAAGCTATTTTCATTTTTATATTGAAACAGATGAATGCTTTCTCTTGCTAATTTCATTATCAATTTTCTATTTCACAAGCACTTTGACTGAAACCTAAATTTAATTGAAAATGCTACAGAGGTATCTCATATTGAGTATTAGAGTAGTAGCAAGCAGCACAGCAAAATCATAGAACTGCAAAGGATCTAGACTGAAAGTTAATTATTTCAGCTTGCTCTTCCAATTCCCTCTTGCAATGTGGTTCTTCTTTAACCTTCATCTTCTGCCATTGTAAGAGGGTGACACAATCAGCAGTAGGAAAAAATGTGTATAAAGGTTGCAGGAGCAAACTGTAACAAACAAGTTTATTTGCTCCTTTTTTTATCTGATAACAGCTGAGAAATCTGGAGCAGTTAATTGAGATGAGACCCAATATGCTGTGCAGATCCAAATCCCAACCAGAACAGGCTGGACAGCACAGTCTATGCTGTACATAACTAATTAATCCCTTTCTCTTCCACTTACACAACTAGGGTGCTAACACCAGCTGCACTAGGGAGTCCTTCCAACAAGTTTAGGATTTATTGTACTGTAAGTTAAGCCATTAACTCCTGTGACATTATTCAGCTGCAGTTCTTTGTAAAACATTGCTTGAAGGGAATAATTTCTACATATACCTGGCTGTTTCACATAATTCACCTGTACTCATTAAAAAGATAGGAAAACTAAATAATTCCTTTTCTCCAACAGCTGAAAATAATTTCAGAAGTGAAAAACTAACTCCTTTGTATCCTAAGTTTGCATTCATAAAATCACAGAAATTAGAATACAATACTGTATATTTCAAATAATTTGATAAAAACAACATCCAATGCTGTACTGAAATAAGTGTATTTAGTGCATTACACCAATTCATTTTAGAATGGAAAACATCTGAAATAAGATCAAAATGAGCTGGATAGCAAGAGGAAACATTTGACAGGAAAATGAATGAACACAGAAGGCCAACAAACCTTTAGCCATTTTACATGCAGCAAGTTGAGCATGTAAGAGACATTTACCATAATGTTATTCTCTTCAGGCTGAGAGATGTTTAGTTGCTTAAGTGTATAGATAAAAAACAAAAGCAAGTTACAACACTGTGAATATAGCAGGTAAATAGATTATCAGCACAAAGCACTGCAAGTTTAAGCTAACCAAGACTGTGATGTGAATATAGATAAATAAAATAGTTTAAATTTGGATTTTTAACACTGAACTCAGCTGTTTCAGTCGTGCAGTAAGCATGAGACAAATAATTTTCAAATATTATTTTTCCCAGTTATAAAAATATGTCATCACATGTAGATAAAATTTATCACTTTAACCTCTCACAGAAAATACTAAACCATAAAAATTTGCATCATAGCTTAATACACTTCACTAACCTATCAGTCAAGCCCTGTTTGTTAGGTTTCTTCCTTTATAAATAAGGGAGCCAGCAGAATATGACCCATTTGCACCACACCTACATCCAGGTTATTTCTCAATTCTATATTGCAGAAGATAAAGAAGAGCTGCAATTTTGTTACTTCTGCTGGAATTCTACAATCTTGATACTTCTTAAACATGCACATTACTGTCAAAATGTANAAAGTAAGGTACATACCTGCTACCACATCACAAAGGAAGCTAATAATAAAAACACTTTTTTTTTAACTTAACTCTGAACAAAGTCAGGCAAAGGAATAGTTTACTATCCAATGCTCCTCTATCCATTGCTTCTAAATTGCACTACTCACTGATCAAAACCCTTCTCTGTTCTCCATTGGTAATCTTACAAATTAAGATTGACAAATAGAGAAGTGATTTCTTTTGCACAGAATTTACATAAGGGAAAATGAATGCATAGACTTAAAAATACAGATGGTTTAAATACGCAGGCTCAGTGTGCCTGATATGGACTGAGACACAAGAGCAGAACTATCAGGTAGAGATTATGTTGATTTTTAGATGGATCACAATCCCAAAGATGCAACACACTTCAAAGCTCAAGATGATGTCTCTAAGATCTTTCAGGACAAACGCCCATTTGGAAAAGCCAGCAAAATCTGACAGTCCTTCTTCTGCCTCTCCATCATGTACTGTGTCCCTGTGTCTTTAAATTGTCTGGATTTCTTTATTTGCATGACCCCTACTGCATTAATCCTTATAGGAAAAATCACTTCACTGTTCATCCTTAACTGCTGAATCTTTAGGAACGCTGTCAAAAGACAGCTATGAAAATACTGTAATTATATCTTAATGAAACTCCATACAGTCAACAGTCTATTTCTTCACTTAGAGCATTTTAAGAGACTAAAAAGCAGTACCTTTTTTTTTTTTTCAATTTAATCTCCTTGAACAAGCATTTTTTGAGGGAATCAGAATGGTTAAGTGATGTGAGCTGAAGAGTCTCACCTCTGTTTGGTGTTGTAAAATAGTAAGCAATACGTAAAGAGAAACTACAAATATTTTTGTCATAGAGAAGTATAGATAGGTTCATCAGTTGAAAGCCATTACACACACACTTCAACATTTCAAGAGACTCAAGTATTTGTATTTACACCCATACTGACAAGTTGTATCAATTAATTTTTGGCAGTATAGGCTCATCTAGTATAGAACAAGAAGAGAATAAGTCAGTTGAACTTGATGGAATACTTAAAAGTAGAAGACTAAGACCTTAATCAGTAATTGGCTTCCATGTCCTTGTCTTCCACTAAGGCATTTTTTACAGAAGTATCTAGAAAAACAACCAGGGTAAGAAGCTAGGACTGAAAACATAACCAAGCAGTCAAGTTGATAAATATGTATTAGTAAGTGTGAAAGTTACGGACCAACTAAAAAAAACCCTCTACTTACTGCAGCTCGAGCTTCTGCAACTTTTGCCTTCTTCAGTCTGGTTTTTGCAGCATCCAAATCCAGTCTTTTATTTTGTAACAGTTTACGTTCTTTCTGAAAGTGAGTATGGTTAGTTTGTGAGAATGGGTACACACTCACAAGCAAAAGACTGTCTAATTGGAAATGCTTTTAATGAAGTATCATAAAAAAAAGTTCTTCAGTTGAAGAGAGAACCAGAATTAGATCCTAATTATTAACATTATTATTCTGTATATATAAATTATACAATTTATACTCAATATGCGTACTTCTAATGGAACAACAGTTACCAAACAAATATTTTTTGTTTTTACCTCGGCAAAAAACTAGAAAATACACTAAAGGCACAAATTTAACTTGAATTTTTCTATATTACCTTGAGGGAAGTAACAATGCATCATTATCTACTACTACATTTTGAAGACTGACAGTTACAATTGGTGTGAAATACTGAAGAATGTACAATTCAACTTACAGTAATAGTTTTGTAGTCTCCTTCAATAAAATTTCTTAGGGGAGTGAGAAAGTTGATAGCAGAAGTTTGAATTAGTTCTCTGTCTGCTGTCCCAATTCGCTTTTGTGTTTCTCCACATTTAATGAGTGCATTTCCTGCAAAGGAAAAGATAGGTTAATCATATTGTTCAGGCAGGAGGTTTACAAAACAGGTTGCTACAGTTTAGGAAAAGTTTAGGCCAGCAGTTTGAAAGATAATCCAATGCCATGAAAAAGGCCTTCAAAAGAAAGAAATTATGTGCAAAGAAACTCAATCNCCTCAACATAAAAACAAACAAAAACCCCATGCAAAAATAAACAACCACACAAACACCAAGCCAAACCATTCTTACTATGAGTACTCATAGGTCAAGGCAAGATTTCAATGAGATCACATTGTAGAAATGGCACTAATTATGGCAGCTCCATAGTAAACATCTACTTCAGAACTAGGTATCATACCTACTTATTTTAATCCAACAACTTCCTCTCCTATACGACATTCCTAAGACAGAAGTAGTTGGTAACAAGCAAAAAGTTTATTTAGATACTGGAAAATAATGTGCTTTTCCTCACCCCCACCTACTCAAACTTCTAAATATGCATTTGTACATCAACCAAATACTTTGGAAATCACTTGCAAGTTAAGTATTGAAACTGAAGTTAGTGTATCAAAAGGAATTTCAACAGGCTGACACTGCTTAGCTAGAAAGGACACCAAGTGTTCAGAGAAATAAGATTGTACCACACCATATGAAACCCTAACAGTGGTCTATCTTCATGCTAACTGTTTATGCTATTTGTCTGAATTCAAAAAATTCTGCAACTTAAGGGACTGTGTGCCTGTAAGTATAACACTGTTTGATGTTAAAAAGCAAGACTTGAGGCTGATGATCAGAAGGAAGGCCACAGATACATAAAATCATGTGGAAGTAAAAGGAACAAAGCTTGCCATTACTTATTTTGTATCCATAAGAATTCTATGAAACATTTAATTTAATTGGATTTTCCTTTTTTGAAAAGGAACATAATTATTTACAGATATAAGGAACACATCTTCACACAATAGAAGTTTTCCCTCCCACTGTAACTTTGAAGAAAGAAATGGAGAGTGAACTATCAGACTTTGCACACCATAATATATACAGACATCTGCATTTTTCAGTTGTTTAAATTAATTTAACAGCTGAAGTTATCAGCAACTTAAAGAGCTGTAGAGAACTCCAGAATTAGACTTTTTAATTAAAAGCAGTGTAAAAATAATAGAGATAATACCCCCAATCATCCTGTCATAGGTATACAAATTTACCAGAGAAGGAATAAAATTTAGACTGTGTTCCACACTATTACCCTTATCTAAATATTATATATTAGGAAAAGCAGGAATACGGTACAGTTAGAGAGGTTTCTTATACAGAAGTTAATTTCAGGTAACATTTTCACTCCAAACAACAAATAAAATCAACAGATACTGTCAAATGTGCAGATGTGCTCCTTTTACAAGGAAACTAAATTCCAAAATTAGTTGTTCTGGCAAGATAATTATCCATCCATGAAGATGGATACCATTCCAAGCACAGGTTCTTTTTCTAGATTTGGACAGAAACCTCATCATTGATCTCCTAATGCTCAGGTGTACAGCAAGTCAACTCAAACTGATACAAATGTCTTTGAACTGTGTTATCTAGAGGAAGACAAGAAACGTAATTTTATATTGTTAAAAAAGTCCGCATCCTTGCTTTTTTACTTCTTACCATAGGCTGTTCCTGGGCCAAATTCATTCCCAGCATCAATCATATACTGGCCTAGTAACTCTGGATTATTCATGCGACTTGGTGCTTTGCGGTCCAGCTTCTCATAGACAAATTCTTCTATTCTGGCATCTAAAAAATGTTTATTTGAAATAATTACTGTCATCCAAAGCGCAAATTAGAAGGAGGAAGAAACAAACAAGAAAAAGGAACACTAAAAAGGAATTTCAAAATCCAGCCATTAAACGCAACATTAAGTGAACAGTGTTAAGCTGAAGATGCTGTTCTTGAAAACCGACCGTATTCCATGTATGCCATGCCATGTTCAAGTGTTTCCTAGAGCCATCTGGAAAAGTGAAAAATTATACTTTTCTTCTCCATTAGCATAGTTATACAGCTTTTCAGAATTTTGATCAAAAGTCTTTGCAGTAAGAGCAAAACCAGAACACTTCTCCTTAAAGAAACCAAACAAGCTTTTGTTCCCTTTCCAGAAAAAAGAACATGAAAATTATTCACTAGAATTAGCAGTGCAAAAATTAAGTTCAACAATTACTGTAAGTTCCCTATTAAGATATTCTGAAAGTTTGATACCCCCAGAAATTATATCCTCTTTCCCATACTCCATGCTCCCTTGAAACACTCTGAAAGAAAACACTAAAAGATATTAGAAAATGTTTCATTTCATGTTCCCATATTTTCTTAGTCTGAACAATAAAATTATCAGAAAAACTTGTCAAGACTATGTGAGCATTACCGCCCATCTATCATAATATTAAGCCACAGGGAGCTTCTTAGGTGGAAAGGCCTCACACACCTAAACAGGGATGCTGTAATTGAAAAAGCTAACTCCACAGATACAATACCAAATTTCTCTGACCAATTGCTTTCATTTCCCATCTAGCTGGCTTTATTTATACAGTCATTATGAACTAATTTCAGCCTGCAATAGTACAGACAACCACGAAGCTTTCCAGTGAACAAACCTGCCTCCTTAATACTCCTTGTTAATTAGACAACTTTCAACAGCAGTGGATTAAATAACTACTCTCTCGTGAAGATCACAAAAATGAATCTAAGACAGACAATTATGGGTACCAGTGCATTCCCTGGCAGCAAGAGTGAACCAGAAATAATAAAAAGTGATTTGTTTTCTTTACTCAAGCCATAATAATTATTTTTTACTAAATCACAAAAGAAATGGAAAGTAATCTAAACTTATTGGACTATTATATGGGTCTGATCTATAGCTACAATTATAAACAGGATTGAAAGTGATTTTTTTCTCTCCCAGACAGGGTCACTCCATTAACAACCACCAAAAGCAGCTCTCTGCAGCATGTGATCCTTCTCCCAAGTAGGCCAGCAAACAGCTGAAGCTACATTCACAAAGACCACTGCTCCATACTGAGTATTTTTAGCTGTCAGAAAATGGACTGGTGAGCAGAACTGAGACACTACCATACGTTATCATTCTACAGAAACTTCTTTATACACTTCCACTAGCCTCCAGTCAGAGCTTCAATATTTGAAGCTTACAAGTTCCTGAAAAAGTCCAAGAGATATTACAAATACTGGATTGTATGAAAAAGACCACTATTTCATCTGGCCTAGACAAAAGTAGAAATTTGAGCTAGAATATTCTACTGCATCCTTCCCACAGGATTAGTTGGTTTATTTTTTAAATACTGTTTTTATGGAACTAAAAGATGCAACACACTTCCAAAGTAATACTTCAAACATCTCTGTAATAAAGAATTTATCTACTTGGCATAAGAGAAGCTCTAGCAGTGAATGATTTACCTTTATTAATAAATCCTAGCTCAGTATGTCACTACAAGGAGAATATTTATATTTTCAGTGCAGAGGTAATAGCAGTATTATAAATTTATCATTTGAGCAAACCTAAAGGAGGTTTAGATTTTCTCAGTAAAGTAGTTCACCCACCAACTGGACACCAGGTCTTGACTTAAAATCTCGATCTATACACTAAGCAAATTCCTACAGCTCCAAACTCAAGTACAACTGTAGGATAGTCTGAAACTGATCTCTTCAACATTACTACTCACAGCACCAATTTCAGAAACACATAAAATTAACACACCATGAAACTTCATTTCTTCTGCCCATGATTTTTTCTGTTACTGTTACAGTAAGAGACTCAACAGTGATGAAATTGTATACTTTTTTGTATTGCTTAAATACAGTGCTAATTCTTTAGTAATGGAATTGTTAAGGACAGGTATTTTAGTTCATCTTGCCTACTTCAAGCTGATTTGTATTGTGCAGAGAGTTTAAATAATGAGATAGTAATGAAGTTTCTTGAGCCACTGTATCTACCCCATGAAGAAATTCCGAGTTCTTACAGCTATCCAAGATATCTGGACTTAGAATGGGAAATTCAATTAAACAATTCAAAAAAACTAATCAACCTGAGACTGAGCAGAGTATGGAACCAATATGACAGTTTAAAAAGCTCTGTATAAATTTTTCCCCATTTGCAAGGTTCAGGAAGTGCCAGCAGTTGGTAGTGTCTCCAATGCTTACTAGATCTTCAAAATGTGCTTTCCATAACCACAGCCTTCAAATTTTAAAACTGCTATATTTAGTCATAACTTATGCAATAATGATTGCAGTAAATATTTACATTGGCATATCTATTAATTCAAAAGTTGAAAAAAACCCTGAAGGACTCCTTACTTGGATTTGGCTGCAATAATACTTCTGTTTGCTTCATTATTTTTTCTGTCCACAATTTAGTGCATTCTGCTTTGCTGAGAAGGTTCTCCAGATGAGCATCCAGTTCAGTCTTCTCTGCTTGACCAAGCTTTTCTTCCGTGAACTGCAAGTTAGTCAGGGTAAAAATATTCAGTTCACAGAAACAATTTACCAGGACAAATTTAAAACACTCACTTATATCAGCTTGAAGATGATGTTTTAAAATATATAGCCATTCCCAAGTCATTAATAAAAATCTAAGGAGAAATTTGAAAATTATTACGTTCACCAACACATCCATACTATGAGGTAAAAAAAGGGGCAGGAGGATGTTAATCAGAGAAAGATGCGAAAGGTAATTTATAACATTATGAAGAACTCTTCTGCTAAACTTGCTACTGAGAATTTTCATGTGAAGCATTTTGTCCAATTTTGCACAGTGTGCTTTAAAACATTAACCAAAATGAAAGAAAGTCCAGAGGTAAAAAAGAAAATTAAAAGATTATTTCAATCTTCTATACTTTGTAATTGTTTATCAATTACTGTCGTGCAAAATCTGAAGACAAAACAGATTCCCATTGCAGCTACCTTGAATATATAAAAAAAAAAATGTCCTGTCCAGAGGAAACAGGACAAAAATAGGGAGTTTAAACTTCAGTAAGACGATTTAAATTATAATTAGACATTAAAGAAAGCTTCTAAAGACAAGGATTAAAAACTAAAACAAACTTTCTTGGGAAGTTGTGAAATATATATCTGTGGGGGTGGGGAGTGCTTTGCTTTTTAGAATAGGACAAACCAATGTTTGATAAACTCTAGATATCTTGTTATGCCTTACAGAAACAGTAAGATGACCCCTGCTGTTCTTGTCCAAGCTGTGATTTCAGTGACCGTGAGGTACAATATAACTTCATTTAGCTAAATAAATCCATCGGACAATTCATTTCACTTGATACAAAAGTCATGCCAAGTCTTACTAATCCACAAGCAGTTTGTTTTTCAATCCCATACAGGGAGAAGCAACACATTTCACATCAGGGAACCAAGCAAAGCCGGAAGTGAGGGCTTTGCCTGCCTCTCTTTCGGGCAGTAGTTCCTCACAACAATGATGATCTCATCCCTTGATAGCCTGTTGTTCAAAGTCAGGCATTCTCAGGAGAATCTGGCTCATGATTAAGTCTCTAACAAATTTACCAATTAGGAACTTAACAGGACTGGAAGCATTCTGACTGTTCAATTTCATTCTTAACAAGTTCTTTGGTGGCCAGTAAGAAACAGAATACAATAGAAGTAAATTGCATTGTCCAAGTTTGTTTGAATTTTTGTCACGTGTAGATTAACCAACTTTGATAGCATGCATATCTTGATAAATGCTTCTGGCATTTGCCATTCTACATAAAAGCAAAATGCAATCATGAGAAAGTTCAGCTGCCATATAGGGAAGAAGGGAATTTATTCATGGACACACTACTACTGTTTAAAAGGCTTTTAAGACTATGCCAGGTGTTCTCAAAACCTTTGTATAGATTCATTACAATACAGTGAAAATAGGTCTGGAATTATTTTTACTAATTACAGACAAGAGTATTTGTATATAAAATTATTAATATTTCCTATTAATATTTCCATAAATCTTCTCAGCAGTGTGAAGATTGCTTAGTGAAGACCACAACGTTAGATTTCACCTTACAGTTAAATGAAATCACAAGGTCTCATCACAAGATCTTACAATGAAGGGTGAAACTGCATCTCCTTTTTTTTCCTTGTCCAACAAGAAAAGAGAAAGCGGAGGCTGGAAAGGAAGAGTTGGTCTGGGAAGCAGGCAGACCTGGAAGAAGCCAGGAGTAGTGGGGAAAATACCTCCATCACAAAGAGAAGCCACAATGACTGCTTTAAGTTCCTTTAAATTTGAACAACAGTATTTTCTGACGAGTTTGCATTTTCAGAGCTCTGCTGTGTTGCTGATCATTGGTTCTGCTTGAATATTGAGATTTAGGGCAATACATCAGACTGATCAGACCAGATAACGCTAACTACACTCCAAACCTGCCTGTGACCCAGCGAGAACTCGTAAGAAACCAAAGTGGATTATTATATGCTTGCTTGGATGCCCATCTTCATACAGGAAATCTGTTCAAGTTTGATTATATAAGGAAAGGGGATTACGGCTCAAGGCAAGCGCTAAGGAACAAAAGACAGTTATAGTGCCCTTACTGCGAAGAAAGGGGAAGACCGAACAGGAAACAATGGGCTATCAAATAAGCTTAAAAACGATACTAAAGGTAAAACAAACCAAACAGCCTAAGTAGACACATACTGGACTTTCACGTGTCACATCAGAGCTCAACCTTTACCGATCAGGCGGCGATACAGACACGTTTCTTAGCAGCCAGGAAAACCCAGGTGCTTATTTCAGGCGAGACACACCTTTGTCCTTTGCATGCACAAAGTCCGGCCGTATCTGCCTGCAGATGATGCCTGCGCACCTCGTGCCCCCAGTGCTGGCGCCTTCTCCCCTCTTTGCCCGTCTGACCTTGGGCTGCCTCACCCCCGCCAGCCCCCCGAAGCTGCTGTTGTAAAGCCAGCCTGGCGAACCGCAGGGCCGGCCCAGCCCGCGCCCGAAGGGGCCAGCTGGAGGAGCCTTCTCGCAGCAGCCCATCCCCGCCCGGCCCGGTCAGTGCTCCGGCCTCGCCCCCACCGGCGCAGCCGGGCCCGGCGCCCCCTCCGAGCTGGGAGCCCGCGGCGGGCACGGCCCCTGCCAGCCCCCGGGGCGG
>VZTR01031885.1:25941-50174 GCA_013400775.1 Chaetops frenatus
GGCAACGGCAACGGCAACGGCAACGGCAACGGCAAGGGCGCGTTGCTCCGGCAACGGCTCCCAGCGGCGAGGGGCGGCAGGCGCAGGTGCGGACCCGCGGGAGGGGTGCTGAGGGGACACTGCCCCACAGGAGCGATGCTGGGGGAGGTGACCCACCGGACACCCCAGGGGCGTGAGCCGCAGGCAGCAGGCACAGGGGCCTTTGCTGAGGTGAGAGCCTGAGTGTGGGCCTGGGGCGAGGGCTGGTGTTGAGGGACGTGTGCCCCTGAGCCTACCCTCCGTTCTGGGGAGCGTGGGAGTGGGAACTAGCAGCTGCGAGCTTTACTTTGCCCTTCCAGTCTATTCAGTTTTCTGCTGCGGAAGGAGTTGCTTTCTGTGCACCGAATTTGTGAATTCAGTGCTAAGCAATTTCAAGTTGTGAATTCTTGTGGAAGATTTCTGCTGCATTAGCTGTGTTACATCTCTGCTGTGATTGGGGTTTACTTGGTCCAGTCCAGTAGTCCCACTGTAGTTGGAGCAGCCTGGGATGCCAGTAGTGTTTCAGTTACTGATTCACCAGTATATGTTAACATATACTGTCTTGTCCTGCAGCATTAAATTAAAATGTCATCATCATCACAATCATCCTTGTCTTTACCTGTACATGACTGTACTGGTCTTTCATTGGGCTTTGATCTTCAGGAAAAGTTTACTATTCTTCACACTGTTGAGGCAAGTTCATTCTATTCCTGTTAGGCTTGATTTTTAAAATTGTATTTACTTTGTTAACAAGGTTAAAAATATACTTCCTAGTTATAGATCTGAAGTAGGTGAAATTTAAAAAAATGGCTAAGTGACAGCACTGGACATAGCAACAGTACACTGGAACTATGGCAAAATTCTTATTTGTTCTTTTCTGCTTATGCAGATCAGTTCTGATAAATGAATCATGATGATTAATCTTCCAAAGTGCTTTCACTGGAAGTAATTAAATTAAAGAACATGGTTTTGGTTCTATATCTAGGAAAAAGCTACAGAGTTGCACTGTGTTACACAAGTTGAGGTCTGCCAGGAAGTCTAATCGTGTAATGAAACAACACACACACACACACATACACACACACACACACAAACATATTAAATAAAAACCTTAGATGTTCGTCTGTGCTTATTTGCCTTAAGACAACAATTGGAAACAGAGCAGTCTGCATTCTGATTCTGTGAGGAAGTGATTATTTAAGATGGGAACTTCCCAAATTTGTTACTTATTTTCTCAATTATGTGAAGGACAATATGGATGTAAAAACATAAACTTCTAGACTGACAAATCCTTTTGATGGGGTTGCCCCGGCACAGGCTGAGTGCAGGAGAAATGGGTCCTGGTGAGTGGAGAAGGCAACACAATCCACTCCTGAAAAAATAATGAGAAGTCAGTGGAGCATTGAGTGGAGTAAACAGATAACTTCTTGCTTGGTGAAGGCATCATTCGTGATGGAGTGCTAGGACAGAGGCAGGAGAGAGGTGTTTGGAGAAGTGATTGTTGCAGGTGCCTGATAAGGAAGTGGGTGCAATGGGATGCATTTAGGTAGTAGGCCTGATATGGCTCTGGACTTGCCATGGCTCAGGCAGCATCATTTTCCTGAGCAGCCAGGCCCAGTGAGAAGCTTTTCCAAACTGGGAAAAGAGGAAAGGCATTGTTGCCTCCAAATTGGAAAAAGTCTGCTGTGAAAAACAGCAACATTTGAATCTGAGTAGGTCTTGGCCTTCACTTTCACTGGAGGTAGTCTGCCTTTGCCTTGTGGATTAGATGTGTTCTGTGAGCAAACTGTTTGAGGACATATCCTGTCATATCACAGGCTTTTATCCTTGTTGCAAGTCCTAAATGATTCTTTGATCTTTAAACTTTCTCTTAAAGGATTCTCCTGAGGGGCTGACTTGTTTTGTGTTGATATCCTTGAATTAGCAATATCAGTGACCTATGACTGAAACTAAATGTGACATAATTATGAATGCTATTTCAGGGAAAAACATGTGTGCCACCTGGAGAAACAGGAAAACTGTGTTCACTGATTCAGCCAGATAAAAAGGATTGTCATAGAACTACAAAAACCATCCAAGATGAGAAGTATTTTATTGATCTGAGCAAAGAGTCTGACAGTCTAAAACACCAAGTAAGAAAATATGTAAGGCATAAACATAAAATCAATGGAAATGTAAGTTTTTACAGAAGTCTGGAAGAAACATTTAGTCGTATCATCTTCTTTATTAGACATATTGCTGTAAGATTTTTTTTTGTTATGTCTTGTGCACTAAGAAAGTTCCTAAAAATTTGGAAGAAGTTTTTTGAGCTGTTTGTTAGAACAGGAGGTGGACCTGAGTGAATTCCTGGATAAGAGTAGACATGGGGAACTCACACATGGAACTCACACAGAAACCTGATGGAGTGAAGAATGTAGATTTCTCTTAAAATTAAATGTGATTTGTCATTGCTGACTTTCTTAACTCTCTTTGAGAAGTTAACAAAATGGGTATTTATTCTGAACTTTATTTTTTAGTTTTGAAGATAATCTTCATTTTCAGGTTTTCATAGACAATGCTAGTTTTCTTGCAAGCATGAGGCTTTCTGTTGATCATTCAACAAAAAGAAAGTTCATAAAGAAGAAACTGTGGGGAAGAGTATTTCCTGAGAATGGAAAGATAGTGTGAGTAATTCAGGTTTCCAGTCACTTCTCAGTTCTGGGAAGCCTTCTAAGTATTTTTGCTGATAAATCAATGTCAGGTCACAAAACATCATTCCTGTTTATATATTATTTTTTGCTGACAGCAAATCTGACTCAGTGTAGTCAGGAAAGATTTGGACTTCTACTGAATACAATATTTATAAGTTTGCTGTGCATGCAAAAGTGGAAACCTGGATACAGAATTGAGGTCCATGGACTGACTTTACAGATAGGCATGGGTTTAAGATTACAGAACATTATGAGGAATTACATGCAGGCTAGGATGAGATGAAGGAGTTGTAGTCAGATTTCGATACAAAAGTTTCCAATTTGAGTTCGTGGGTTTATCTTCTCATTAGTGAAATTAAAATGTTTTGGATTTACCATCTGAAAACCACACAAGTCTACTTTTTAAAATAGAAAGTTATGCATCCACATGCACAATTGGACATTTTAAAATAACAAGCTTAGTTGGCAATATCATGGGCACATAAATTCTGCAGAGTTAATGCAAATTGATTTTTGTGATCTTCCAGCTTATACTTGCTTGTTTAGTCTTCAAATTCTCCTAACTAACTGAGGCTCCTGAAAGGCTTTAGCACTTAATATTAGTCTTTGAAATATTGTGAATTCTACAAATGCTTTTTACCCTTTAACTACATGCTTAAAATAACACTTATCTATGGTATTTAGAGCCCCTTTAGATAAAATAAAGAAAACAGTGGGTGTGTGGAATAACCCTGGTTTGTTTCTTCAGCTGCAAAGTTCCATGCACAAAATAAATTGAATCTTTAGGGTTTTAACCACCAACGCAGTAGTTTGTGAGTATGTGAGTTTTTCTAGTCATATGTACCAGGTTTGAAAATGTAGCAAATTATATATAACCAATTTAAAACCATTGAAAAATACTAAATCTGTTATAATCAGAAGAAATTTTTAATGTTTCCTGTGTTGCAGTTAAACAGTAAAAACATTAACACTTGGATGCAGGAGCTAAATGAAAGTGAAATTCAGAATACTGTAAGTAAATTAAAGTTTTATTCTCTTTGTTCTATGCTGTACATCTGAAACTGACTACCTTATAGAGTCATACAATTTCCAGTAAGAGTGGCAAATTGGGAGTATTTGTTATTTATCATCACAAAATTGAATCTTAGTTTTACATCTGAAATATTCATCAATGTGCATGCATTACTGATGCTTTGTTGTATACAGACATTCAAATAATTTCTTTGTTGTTTGGTTGTTTTTTTTTCCCATGAAGAATCTCAGGAAAAAAATACTTGAAAGGGACAAACAGATTAAAGCACTTTCATCCATGCTTCACTGTGAAAAAGTGAGTGACCGGTTCCACTAGAATGAATGTTTTCTTCCAACGTAATGGATTCTTAGTTAAAAAAACTAAATTTTGAGTAAAACAATTATTTCGAAGACCTATGAGAAAAGTAAAATCCTGAAATGTGTTTCCTACAAAATTATCTTAAAACCATCACAACTGTATTCAAAGCAGCTAAGGATACAGTTATCTTTAACACCAGTACCCTGAGGTTCAGAGAGAGGCACATATTCCGAGTGATGGCTTTTGACTTCTCATTTACTGATATACAATATTCTGGGGAAAAAGTACTTGCAAGGAATAATATGGAGTAAGCTAAACAGATACTGTTCACAGTTGGTTTCCATGGCTCTTTTAGGAAAGGTAGTACAGACAGCAGAGCTATTATCATCAAAGGCTGGCAAGAGCTCATTCATTCTTTACACCAGAAGAAGGGGCTTAGTGCAGAATCCGACACTGGAAGGGAACAATTGTCCGTTATAAGAGGGTACTGTAAAAGTTAGAAAGTTATTTTACTGGTAGTTTGGCAATCTGTATTACAGATTGAACACCTCCAGTGCACTTTTTGTGTGTGCAATGCAGCATGGTTCAGCATTAGTGAGGGACAGAGTAGGCTCAGTTAAACCTTTAAGGAAACAATTGTGTACTTTGATATTTGTAACTCCTTGTGGGTTTTTAAGAGTCATGGTTCTTTTAGAGTTTATTTTGCTTAACCAAGTGAACATATTTCTTGGCTTAACCAGCTTGTCATAATAGAGGAGCCTGTGGGGGCTGTTGTCATGCTCTTGTCTTTATCTTGAAGTGAAGGAGCACATTTTCATGGAAACATCTTTTCGCTTGAGAATAGAAATGCTGAATAGAAAAGCCTATAAAGATTCTGAAGACACCAATGCCAGCAAACCTCAATGTTGATGGGATTTATGTGGCATACCATGCTCTGACTAGACGCTACCTAATGTCAAACAGTTTAGAGCGCCTAGCATCTGAAAGGATTAAAGATTTTCCATGCTATCCTCTTGTTTCTTCTTACATTACCTTATTACTTCTTACTTAGAATAAGCCAAAGGTATCAAGTTGAAAAAAATTTCATAGAATCATCTGACCTGAGTTCTGGTGACCTAAGTTTCCTTTTCCCTTATGATTTACATATCCCCCAAAATTATAGTTTGAATTAAGTGTATCAATACTTAAAATAGCAGATGGTGGTCTTTGGAATTTAATGAAGGTCAGTTCAGGTCTAATTAGTCAGAGCACAGCTGGTAAGTGTGGCTCAATATTAGTCATCCTGCTAGCTGGATGCCTTTGCTCAAACTGGATTTCTGAGTTCATGCTTCCAGGCCTTATTTCTACAACTTAAACTCAGATTAAATATGATGCAATAATTACACATAAAATGTTTCAAGTTGGTGATTTCTGTTTAGCATTAATACAATTAGTAGCAAGGTACTGCTTGTGAATAACCTTGTAGAGCATGTTTTGTCTTTTCCAGGTTTTGACAACATTCAAATGTCAGTTAGAAACTACAGCATAGTAGAAAAAATATAGAGACCATCATACAGCATAAATAAATTTGTGTTTGTTTATCTTTCTTAGATCAACATACAGAAAGGAGACCACCTGTCAAGATCAGTAAAGGAAGTACAGGCTCACCTGCAGCGTCAGATTGAAAGAAAAGAAGCGGAAAATGATGAATTAAAAGTGAAAATACAGGTCAAAATATTTTTACGTGTGTTTCAGTTTATTGGAAAAAAAACCTGCAAAACCTCACTTTGGCCTGTTTTGAAATCGAATTCTTGGTAAAAGCAAATTCCAAAACAGTTAAAATTGTAAGTATTTGTATTTTGCAAGATCTGCCCGAGCACGCTATTTTAATTGCTAGGTTGTGTTTTTTGGTATTTTTCTTTTTTTCTCAACTTGTACACACTTGTACAGTTCTAGTGAAGCAAAGTGAAACATGCACATAAGTGTTTGCACTCAATTAACTGCACTGTCTAGATCACAGTTTCTATATGGTCAAGAGAAAGAGATAGGCAAGTGCCTATGGTGACTTTCTGTTCTAAGAGAATGGTGACAGCCACTATATGAAACAGTATATGAAACGTGTCAAGAACACAGGCACAAGGTATGAATGAGAAAACATTGGCTAAAAAAAAATGTATTTCTAATTTCCAAATTTTTTACTAGCATTACATCCCCTGCTAATTATATTGAGATTGTTACCCAACCTATATCAAATCAAGGCAATTTCAAATCCCGTCTATATCTGCATAAATGCCTCATGTTTTCCTCTAAATAAAAATTGCTTTCTTCTTCTACCTAGTACAATTATCGAATTCCAACACCATTTCTATTNATCCTGTTTCTTCTTATTGTCTGTGAAGAATCAATAAGTCTCTTAATACTAACAGAAAGTGAAAGACTTTAGCCCAATCTCACTTTGTTTAAATTAGGTTAAATTATTTCCATTTTCTGTTTTAAAAAGCACAAGTTAAATTTGGGTGTTTGTATCAGTTACTGGCTTTAGAAAAAGGTAAGGAGGAGANTGTTCTAAGAGAATGGTGACAGCCACTATATGAAACAGTATATGAAACGTGTCAAGAACACAGGCACAAGGTATGAATGAGAAAACATTGGCTAAAAAAAAATGTATTTCTAATTTCCAAATTTTTTACTAGCATTACATCCCCTGCTAATTATATTGAGATTGTTACCCAACCTATATCAAATCAAGGCAATTTCAAATCCCGTCTATATCTGCATAAATGCCTCATGTTTTCCTCTAAATAAAAATTGCTTTCTTCTTCTACCTAGTACAATTATCGAATTCCAACACCATTTCTATTAGATAAAACAACTTGATATACAGAAGTATTTTCATTCAGTCTGTATTTAAAAGTTTTGTCCACTTTTAGAAATTGCTGAAGTCATTTGCTATGTTAAATCCTGGTGGTGATTTTGTTAATAACTAGACAAAAGCTTGCAAAATCTTAGCATTACACTGATGAAATTAGTTCTCAATTTGAATTTACCTCATCCACTAATATCCAAAGCACATATTCTTAGTGAGACTCTGACCTCCTGTGGTTATAATAGGGGATAGCACCTGTTTAGTTATACCACCAGTTAAAGAAATCCATACATAGACTGAGATTTTCCATTTGCTGTGTTTATTGAAGGTGTTTATCCACCACCTTAAGTCACATCTTTAGTTATTAGATGCCCTGTAAAAATTTATATAGGAAATCTAATTTTTACACATTTGAGTGGTTTTTATAATTTCCTTTTTTTTGAAGTAGTACTTCTGCTTTTTGCTGATCCCAGTACCTGAGACCACTTTTCACTTGGAAAACCACATATATTTTGCTTTGATTGTGTAAAAGTTTTGGGGCCATTAGCAGGACCTGAACTGAGACATATCCCCTCATGTATAATGTGCATATTTTACAGCAACTGAGAATGAGTTACTTGAATAGGGCTGGCACATCCATATTGGGAGTAGCTAACTAGTAGTACACAATGTGGTGTCAGACCTAGGCTTAAAAGAAGGAAGGAAATGCATTAATCATTCCTTCTGTTAGGATATTTATCACTGAACTGAGAAATTTATTTACACTGCTGGCTTACCTACATTACTGGAGTTTTGTGGAAGCATAGTAAGAGATATGAGCAGGATTTATACTTGTCTTTATGAAACTATCTGTTGGTAGCTTGGTAATTTTTGATAAGTGTCTTTGGGATTCTCCTCGAACCAGAGTCTAATATTACTTTTAATGAATTTCATCTCATAGTGTTTTAATGTCTCTTGTTGTTTTCCATTCATACTTACATGGTATATAGATGAAAAATACGAAAGTCATGAAGTTAGAGAGATCGACTTCCTGGATGGAATGGCATCAATCTTCATCAGAGTGATGTGAAAATCTACTTAGTCAGAAATAATAACAGCAATAGAAAAGATAATATAATGGCAGTTGTGGAGCCCAGTTCCCATCTTGTCTGCTTTGTACATGTTTCATATTTTTATTAAATGCATTAAAATGCATTTCTGCTTAATTGTTTATAAAAAAATCCTTTCATCACTGAACAAATCTGTGTCATTAATAAATTGGGGTGATTTTATGCATGGAAAAAATTCAGAGATTTTGCAAAAAAAATGGTATCTTGTCATCCAATTACAGACCATATCATAATACATATAGTAAAGAAAAGATTGCAGCCTTTCCTAGCTTCCTGACTTTAAAAAACACAAATCCAAGATATTAACTTCTATATTAAAATTTCATATGCAGTCATACAGCCTGTCTCCAGACCTAGTAGTGTGTGTGCCAGTAGATTCAGAGCACATACTCTAATACATCAGTGCATATCACTGGTAGCATCATCAAGGTAATATTATTTATGGAAATAGTCTGATTAAACCATTTTATTTTCCTCCTCATAAATGGGTTTAACATCCATACCATGCCTTCTACATGGAAATTCTGCATTCATTTCCAAGAGCACACATAAATTGCCAGATTGCTGTCTTTCCCCCTAGTCCTGCCTGCTCTTGCACCTTCTCAGCCTCTTCTTTTCATCTTTGTAATGACTTTCTTTCTGTACTTTTTTTGTCCACTGTTGTACTTAGCTAGCTCGTTCTATCAACCACAGGGTTTGAGATACCAAGATAATAAGGAAATATTTTATACATGTTACAGCTCTTCCTGAATATTTTATAGCACAAAATTATCTTTAGGGTTTAGAATTTGAAGAGTTGATTTTAATTATACTGCAGACTCTAGAAAATAAAATAGCAGAATGGAAACATCAAACTGGTGAATACAAGTGCCAGAAGTTAGCCTTAAAGGAAACAAGTGAGCAAGAGAAGATTGCTCTGAAAAAAGCAGTAAGGTTCCAGGAACAAAGAGCTCAACGCTTAGAAGAAGCTGTGAAGGATGTAACCTCTAAAATAAGAGAACACGTGAGTGACTATGCTGTGAGCACCATTGTGTTGTATTGTTTGAAATCGAACAATTGAAAGACTTTCACCCGTGGAAAATAGAAAAATTTGTTTGATAATGCTGTGCTTGTATGTCTTTTGTTTTGTTACTCTCATTTGTTAAGGAAAAGGTTGCTATTGGTGTCATGAAAGATGGTACTATTAACTGCCTTTGTTTTGTTAAAATTTAGTGATTGTCTTAAGTCGTGAGGTTGTACATTTTAAACTGTAGGAAGTAAGAAAAATTTCATCAGCTTTTGGTTAAACCTCTCCTCATCTTCCTGTTAGTCCTCTATGGATAAGCACTAACTCAGAAAAACAGTGCTAACTGAGAATCCATGACTGAGGTTTGAATTGTTAGTTTTCTTTATTTATTAATTTGTGATGTCTCATGTGGTTACCTAGCTTTCCATTTCTAAGCTGCTTGCTCTGAACCTTTTCAACTCCAAGTATAAAACTTCTTCCTTAATCCAAGTTGTTCCTTGGAATCTTGCTCTGCCTATAAATAGTTTGTAATTGTTTAAAAAGGCCAGGTGCACCAGAACTGTGCTTATTGCCTTATTTGGATTTCGTAATAAGGATATGTTTTCATACTCTTAGATGTGTTGTAATTGTTTTGGATATGTCAGTATTAAATATATGTTTTTCCACTTAGTTTATCAGTAGATGATTAATAATGGTTTTTGTATTCTTGGATATTTGTGAGAAGACAGTAGTGGATCTTTAACTAAAATAAGCAGTACAGGACAGCAACTACCTCCTGAATGTCTAATGTCTTGTTGTCACACTTGTTTTCTTCTTCATTGAAAACCTCTTGTACTTTCAAGATAACATGTATTGGTGAATTATCTATATTCATTTAAGATATTTTACCTAATGTTTAATTTCTTACCTAGCTAGTGTTATTCATTCTTAAAATATTTTGGCACAGTTTTATTTGTTTAGTAATTGATGTAATTTATATGTAGTTGAGAAGTATTGAAGACAATATTTTTGTAAGGAAAGATTGTCACCTTAAATTTTGAAATGTTGTATCCTGCAGTTGATATACAGTACCAGTGTTTAACTATGTCCCTGCCTTGAAAGTAAGTCTGTACTTAGACTTTGATTTTTTAAAAGATATGGGTAATTTTATTTATTTTGTTTTGAGATGAGAGAAATTTTATATTGCTTTGTACAAATGAGATCCAATAAAACTATTCTATATGAAATAGCTCTTGTGTTTAGAAAAATTTGTAGAATTGTAAGGAATTCTTCAGTGGCATTCTTTTGTTACATAATTTATAATTTCTACGTTCTCTAGGAAGTCAAACTGTGTGAGATAGTGTCAGCCTCTGCTGTCTGGAAAAAACAGCATGATAGAATAGTTGAAGCAAAGACAATGTTAGAAGATCAAATAGAAGATCTTGAGAAGTAAGTTGGACTGTTGATCTTTTTTGTTTCTTTATTTCTGTAGTCACAGAGTGTTACTATTAAGTAGTACGATACTCAGTGTTGACAATGTAAATGAGTTTATTAATGTTTTAAAATTCTAAGCAGAATTTAGAAGTCAGAAATAAGAACGAATTTAAGATTTTTAGCCTCCTCTCTGCAGCATTTCACTTCTTTTAAAGCTTTATTCCCCTTTATCAGTAAGGAACATATTCTTTTCCCTGAATACTTCTGATTAGCCTGAACTTGCTGCCAGCTCCTGTGCAGCCTCCACATAACCACTTGTTTAATAACTAATTCAACATCTTGAGTGTTAACCCTTATGTTTACAGAATAGAAGAACGTTCCTTGTCTGCTAGTTCCTATTTCAGACTAGTGATGGCAAAGTTATTTCAGTTCCACTGATGTCTCACCTCACTAGAGAATAGGGAAGGGTTCCTCTCAGATGCCCATTTGAACAGTTTACTCCTGAAAGGAAAATCAGAACAAAATTATCCAACCTTATTCAAACTACACAGTCAAATCTTAATGTACATGAAGGATATGCCATTTTTTTGGCAGAGAATGACAAATATCCTTCTACCATTTCTGTTGTTAGAAATATGGACTATTTAAACCAGCAGAAGAGACTGTTAGATGCCTTTATTCTAGGTCTGAGACAATGTTTATTTCACAAAGAACTTGATTTATGCTCAAGTATTTAACAGGTCACATTAAACTGGCTTGATTATTTTGGTTTTGTCACAGAAAATCTGGCATTTCTGAAAATATTTGCAGCAGATTTTAAAATTTAACCAGAGTGCAGGTAGACAACATCAGTCCAGAAATTTGTCTAGCCCACTGTTGGTACATTGTATATCAGAAGGTGTCTAAGAAAGAACAAATACTCATTCTCCTTCCAGCTGTTTTTTTGCTGTTTTTATTTCAGCTGAAAATACAATTCTTTGCTTGAAATATGCCATTCTAACAAGACTTGTTCTACTAAGCAGTGTGTGACTGATTAAACAGCAAAACAAATTTTGTTAATTTTATTAACAAAAAAAAGCACAAGGAGAGGCATGGCATAATTTGTTGCTTTTAATAATGGAAAGTAACTTTCCTAAAGCAGCTAGGGAGTGTTCTTAGTAGGAAATATGATATAGCCTATAAATTCAATATAGTTACATTTTGTACAGTGTGCATATGCACAGTTCTCTTGGAAGTATGATTCGGTGTTCTATAATCGAGCTAAGACTCATTCCTTGGAGGAGAAACTCTCCTCTTTTCAAGAGTTTATTTCAGAAGATAAGTTGATAATCATTTCTTTGATGCATCCCCCTTTTATACATATATATACACAGTGAAGGCGAATGTGTTAAGGTTCAATTTAATTTTCATAGTGAGAGTTTTGGAAGCATTGTGTATTATAGAGAACTTCTTGCCTTCTCTTACAAGTCAGATCACAGACCTGATGGAAGACATGAAAAGAAGGGAGGAATGGAGAAGAAACTCAGAGGAGCAAATTCTTGGAAAGCTAAATTACATTTACTCTGAAAATGAAAAAATTTACCTTGAAAACAAAAAATTAAAGGTGAGATTATAAATCATTGTTGAATGGCTCCACATTTCTCATACATTAATTTTCTTTGGACCTTCTGTCTAGAGACCTCAAACCTGTAGATTAAAGTTTGCCATCCATTTATAATAATAAGGGTAAATGAGACACTGAAAATTTTTCAGTGGAAATTTATGGCAAAGCTAGGAACCGAATTGTCTGATGATATACCTGCTAAATCAGGATGCTGTTTATTTTACTGTCAGTAACTGCACAATTGCTTAAGTAGAAATTGTTCTTTTATGTTTGTTAAACTTTCTTTCAAATTAAAGAACTGAGTTTACCTCAATTATTAACCTCAATTTTGAAAGAGTTTACAGGTTTTACATTGTATTTCTCGTCCAATGTAAATGTTCTCATGACCTGACAAATGAACAACGGACTATCATTTTTGTTTGACAGGAAAAATACTTACGTCACTCTTCCTAGTGCCTGCAGGTGACTTGATGGTAATATCATATTGTAGAATGTGTTATTTTAGTAACACTCTTAAAATTTTTATATTTTCTATCTTTGATCGAGGCTTGCCTTGTTATGTTGGAGAAAAGTACAGTTTCTATTGAATACAAGTTACTTCATCTGCAAGAAAAAGCAGAGCTGCAGGAAAACCTTGTAGAACAACATAAAAACGAGGTATAAAAAAAGGTTTCATGTTTGAAATTTTCAAGTATGTTTTTTTAAATTTGTAAGCAGTTTTGAATAAATTATAGAAGTTTTGTTTGCAATAAACCCGTTTTGTTGTCATGGGGATTGCAATATTTTTTGTAATATTGAGTATGAAAGAAGAAAGTGCTATTACAAACCATACCAAAGAGTAGTCTCCACACTGTTACAAATACATGTCTGTACTGAATTGTGTGAAGCCCACTGGAAGCTCATTGAAGCCAACAACTGCAAACTTGCTTTGACAAGATTTGCTTCCTAAAAAGCAGGTTAATAACCCAGTAAACTATAAATTTAAAAAGTTTGAGTCTGATGTCTTCAGTGGATATATCAATGATATTTCACCTTTACTTGGCCATATTTTATCTTCATGTTCCTAAGACCATATCAATATTCAAGTAAGTTCAAGAAATTCAAGTTTATTCAAGAACTATCTGTTAAGGTTAGGGTTAGGGTTATGAGTATAGGGTTGTACATGTTTATTTCAGTAGGTAAATCCACATGGAAATACCAGTGAAACAAATAGACAAAACTCAAAATGGACTTTTTATCAATTAATTCTTTTGTATTTGGCTTTATTCCCGCAGAAATTTTAGAATATTGATTCAGATATGTATATATTTCTGCTGTAGTATAGACATGATTTCACTGACGTTCTTCACTTATTTCTTTTTTAAATCATTGACAAGAGAAAAGAAAGACATAATAAAAAATCTAGAGTAGAGCCAGTGAGCCTTGTCTGTGGAATGCACCATCACTATTAAAGTTGCTGCCAGCTTTAAGATGGTAAATGTATTTCCAGGTAACAGCCAGCCTTAAGCAGCAAGTGAAGTGAAATTCTCTAGCTCAGGGCTGTAGTGACTGCAGATGGGAAGTGTCAGTGATAGTTGTTGTGAGGGGAGAGAGGTGTGAGTCATGCTGGCTTCTTCTATAGCTCACCTGTAGCTCATTCTCCATTGTTGGTAACAAACTGCTGATGTGACAGTGCTCTTTATCTGGCAACACTTTTATACTTGCTGTGACAAGTGGGATAATAAAAGTAAATAAATTCAAATAATGACAAACTTCGAGACACTATTTAGAAATCAAAGGTTCTCCTTTATGCTTCATACTAATGATTCTATCTTTTCTATATTTAAATGAAGGACCTTGCAAATGTATGTGAAAAATATATGTTGTCCTAGGTACAAAAAAGACAAATTGCAGTAGAAGAATTGAAATCCAGATATGAAACAGTCTTAAATGAAAACAAAAAAATAACAGAAGAAAAATGCATAGAAGTAGATAAGGTAAGTTTTGCAGTAATAATGTTTCCAAACAGTTCTGTAGGATACAGATCTTTTCTACATTTTTGCGATCTTATTAGAAGTCACAAAGTACTGTCTCTGAGAGTTTTACTAACTGCTATCAAAAGCTGGTGGGTTTTGGATACTACACAATTGCAAACAAGTGAGCAATCATTCCCAGTGCAGTGACTAAGTAGTTGGGTTACTATTTTAGAATTACAGAATTCTTTTATCACTTTCAAAAATGTGATTTTATTGTTGATGAGTTTGAAACTAGCTTTTTGACAGAACAGCTGTGAAAGTTGTGTATGGAAGCCAACCTACTGTAAGTGGTTGTTTTTTTTTTAACTAACAGTTACAATTGAGACTCCGTAGAGAGATGAGCTTTAGGTTTTTCAGCAGATGGAGCTGAACACTGGAACACAGCACATTCTTAAGCATCAGAAAAGAACTTGTATCCTTATCAGCATTTCATAAAATAGGTGATATGTAACTTGTGTAGAATTTCAGCTTTATTACCTACATGAAAATCCATTAAGTATTACAACAATTAATTTATGGTTTTACACATACATTTTTCTCCTGTGATGCTACTCTATACAGGTGAGGGGCAAAATGGAGGTTGAGTTAAAGGAGTTAGAACGTGTTTGTGACTTGCTGAAAGCAGCTGAGGAAAACCAGCAAAAGCTTCTGTCCTGGGAAAGGATCCGTGCACAGAAATGCAAAGCCCTTAGGGAGCTGGAGCTTCAGGTGGTTAGAACATACTGATTTTTAAAGATAAATGAGAAAATTATGTGGAAAAAACTCTCTGGGATATATTTTACTATTGGTGTGTGTGACAGTGATGAGGTTTCCTTCGTTATTTTCTTCATAAATCAAAAACTTCTGTGGAAATAGCACAATGCAAATAAAACTGTTGCAAACTATATTTGTGTGTGTATCGTTATGTGGCAAGACTTGTAACTTTTAGAGTGAGTACATTCTTGATGTTTTTGAATACTTATGTCCTGAGATGTGTTGCAGGATTCTTCCCTGGAAATAGATGCAAGTCTAGATATCTAGTAGAATAATTTAATTCTACATTTGTTTTGTTTTTAATGGCTAATTTATAAACCATACAATATTTACTCAGATAAATTATATTCTTGATGATGTATAACATTTCAATTATTGCAATGTTTTAGTTGATTAAGTATTTTTAAAATATGTTTTATTAGGATAATTGTTATTTTTAGCTGTATTTAAGACTAATGCTTGTATTTTCTCTTAAGCCTGAATATGAATTTTCCTCTTCTCCTTTTTTCTCTGATGTCAATCTCAATGGCAGGGTAGGTTTGGCGAGGGGAAGGGGGAGGAGGGTGTTATTGTCCATTGTCTTTTTTTAATGTGTTTTTTGAGTTAGAAGAGCACAAATGACAACGGTTTTTAAGTTAGTAGGGTGGGAAAGGGGCTTAATCATCCTGCAGTGTCAGTGGGAAAACTACAGCTAAAGCAGAGTGTGAATCCCTGTGCTCCTATAGACTTGTGTTTAGAAAAATCATAACTCTTGGCTTTAGATTCTTCCAGGAATGTTCAGAAACTCTTAAATCCATCATTGCTTGGCAAAATACTTAAGCGATAATTAATTTTGTGGTGCAAAATTCATACATCATATAAAAGGATGCATGTGATTTTAATCTAACTACATGTTTTCTTGAAAAAGTGCAGAAGAACCTCTTAATTATAATGAAATAACTGGGAATATAATCACTAGTCTGGAGGATCACTTAAATTCAGGTTAAATTTCAGCATTAAGTCTTGGTGATGTCCCTTACCCTTGACTCCATGATGAGAATTTAGGAAAATTCCTTTTGGAGCACTTGTTCCCTCTGCAGAAAACTTCTCCTGGGTTCATGTAGACTAATTTCTACTACCAGTCTACTACCTGAACAGCCTGTAATTCTTATAAACAAAATCAGGCAGATTAGCTCCAATTGCTGGATGGGACTGCTTGAGGCAGTCCAATGAATGGTGGTGGTCACCCCTTTAAATGATGGCACCAATAGGCTGGTGATGTATCTGTTTATTGCTATCATGCTGTTGATGGGTGGTAAAAGCAATAATCTCATTGCTACTGAGATTTGAAAGAAAACATGTCAAAGTTTAGCACTCTGGATGCTGGGGAGGAGTAGACTGTCTTCTGCCTTCCTTCAGCTTCTGCTGCTGATATATCTCTTTTCATGAATTTGTCTTTTTTGATACTTCTTTCTGAAATTCATTGCCAGTGATAACGGTTGTCTCTGTGATAACTGTATATATACACATTGTTATTTTTGTGCCTCTTGTGACTGTAGTGTGAGGGGGCCTGTTTTGCTGGAGGTGGGTAGACCTGACCAACTCCTAATACACAAGGCTGCATAAGTGGCATATGGAGTTTTCTAGGACTTTGTTACATAGCAGGTTTTCAGTCTTAAAGTGTTCACACAAAATCTTAGTCTCCTGCTTTGGCAGTATTTTATTAATTTAAGATAATTATACAAGGTACAATAATACGAGATAATGTTTACTTGAATATAATACAGCATTTGTCTGAATAAGCATAGCATTTTTCTGAAATTACAGTTAAATTCTTTGATGGATTTTAGTAGGCAGGCTTACTTTACTCCAGTAAAATCCTGTATACAGGTCTCTTCAACTAGAAACAAATTGTCATTTTCACAGGATAACCATAATGTAAGTTCTATGGGCAATCTTTGCTTAGAAGAAGAGATCTGTAACATGCGAAAGAAATACAAAGATCTTCAAAGGTAACTTGAAAAATCTGATTGAAATTAATTCCTACACTTTCCTACTATAGTGAATTATAATGCATTAATCTGTTTTGTGTACAGGCAATTAGGAGAAATGGAGTTTCAGAATGAAGAACTTGCTTGTCAGCTCAGAAAAGAAGATGAGAGTCTTCAGAGCAGTAAATTGCAGCTTAAAGAGAAAATTGCAGAATATAATGCATTAACCATACTACTTGAATCTGCTTTGGAAGAAGGGAGAAAAATGGTATTGGTGATTTAATACATCTCTCAGTCTTGTTTGCCACTTTCTATTTAAAAATAGCAGTGAAAATGAACTTGAGAAAAAATGATGGGATAAGACTATTTTGCATATAGGGAGCAATACTAAACAGTTACTGTGAATTTCTGCATGTTTTAAATATGGATGGGACAATTCAATTTCTTTGTCAAGTTTAGACCTATGGAAATAAATAACAAGTTTCAATCGACCAAAAATTTTTATTTTTTTTCTTCAGATTAAAATTCTTTAACCACCTTATATTAAATTCCACACATATGGCAAAAACTTTCTGTATAAAAGCTTAATCTTACCTTTTATTTCCTTTCTCATAGACACCCACAAGAACTTTGGTGTTGAAATTCTCTTTTTAGAGGAAGAGTTTGCATTCTTTCTATATTAAGCCAAATTTTGTCATTTGTAGAAATTATGCAAATAGTAAATCAAATTCAAGGAGAAATGTAGGAATTTAGATTGTATTGAATCATATTAGTTTAATCAGAAAAAATGTATGAAGTTGTAATTTCAGATTAATAATGTATAAATAACCATCTGATTTTTTTCAGTACTGTCTGTGGGTATTTCTTTGGTTTTGAAAAAACTGTAATTTTGGCTTAACTTGAAAATAAGCTAAAACATGTTCCACTCCCACTGTATTACATTTTTTTCCAAATAGAAACAGCTTTCAAATTTAGCCAGAATATTTCTCAGGGTTGTTTAATTCCTGGGCATGGGAAATAAGTTAAGTACTAGAGGAAAGAATAGGAAATGGATCTATTAATATTANGTAGCTGAAGAACAGGAAAAAATGTCATACAAGGAACAAGCCTTTCAGAAAAAACTGCTGCTTCTTGAAGCTGAAGTGAGAAAGAAGCAAGAAGAAAAAAAACAACTCCTCTGCTTATTTCACCATGTGAGTAAATAATGCTGTTTTTGATATAAAAAAATCACTTACCACATCACCATTTACAAAAACTAGTTACTTTTACTAAGAACACACTACTAATACAGTTGATACACACTTTTCAGAACAGTAAATTAATTCAACTTGAGAATATACTTTGTGCATTGACATTTCCCATCAACCTAACAGATGTCCAGTCTAACTAAATCACTTGGATAATATTGAATTTACAACTCTTACTCAGTCCAGTTTCCCAGCAAGACAAAAATAAAAAAATATGTATGAAGTTGTAATTTCTGTCAGATCAATTGTGCAGGAAGCATATCTAGATTTGATTAGATGCATAACAATTCCATAATGATGTAGTGATATCTTCTTTTTTTTTCCTGAGTTAATGACAATAATCTGAATTTACAATTATAAATTATTATAAGCCTTTTTTTGATTTTAAGTCTATCCAAACATGTTCAGTTTGGTCCTGACTGAACATAAATAAAAGCTTCAATCTTTTGAGGCCTTTTTAGCACCTTTGCTTTTGTGGAGCCTCTGAAAACTTTTACAGGTAAATAAAGCTACAGAAGTTAGGTACTTGTTGTCTTAGATTATTATTTTGATTGATTAATATTTTATTTCTAAGTTTCTATGTATTTTGCTTTTTTCATTAGAATGAAAAGCACCATGAAGTACATTTGAAAGAGCTGGAGAACAACCTACAGAAGTCCGAGAACAAGAACCAGAGCATCCAGAATTACATGCAGTTTTTGCAAGATGCATATGTAACAATGTTTGGCTGAATCCTTTAATCTATTTTATAGTGAAGAAACTCTTCAAGATTGGGTTTCCAGTCTTGATGGAGGCAAAGCCATTGAGGCCTTACACTATTTTGCCAGATTGGGTTTTATAATGTTAATTCTTCCCTAGGAAAACTCCTGTAGTGGGCAGGAGAAACAGCTCAGCCATTACTACATATCCTACTGGCTGGTCACGTGGGGAATGGAGCTCCATTACCTTTTTGTTTGTTTGGGGTTTTTTTGCATGGTAGAAATAGGGCTGATAGTCACAAACATAATTTGCTTTTACTCAGATCCTTTTTGAACTGGTGTAAGTTTATCATGTCTTTTGCATTTTAAAAATTAATTTAGGACAATTTATTGTGGATTATTTCTTTCTAATAAAGAAACTAATAAAACTTTGTCTAACTACTGAAGGATCTGGAATTTACTGCTTGAATTTTTAGTAACTTGAATTTAGTAGCTAAATTAGTTCTTGTTCGTTTTACATTATAGAAATCTGCGTGCTGTGCCACAAAACCCTTGGATACAGCTGTACTGATTTGACTGCATTTTAGGATTCTGCTATTTTTTATTTGCACAATTTATTTCTACTGTCTGCATCATGTAGCAAAGCTGCACAGTTTTATAGTAGGAAATAGACTAATTATGCTTGCTTTTGGGGGTGCTGTCATCTCTAGACAATGTTAGAAGCCTTTGGTAAGGACAGTGTTGCCAGCATCTCACCTCTCAGACTTTTTTCCAATGCAGTTTTAATTTGTCATTTCTCCTGAATATGCTGTTGCAGTTTTCAAGTCATTTCCCCCAAAAATGCTGAATATGCTGTTGCAGTTTTCAAATACAGTCAGATGAGACATGTTACTACTGTAAGTATGGACAGAAAAAGTATCAAACCCAAAGTTCCTGGTGCATACTGTGCTTGCTTTTGTGATTATGTTTTTAGTCAGATACTGTTCTTTCACAGGGCGCTTAGCAAACAGGAATATTTCTCTTCTGCTGTGCAGAAAGTCCTTGGCCAGAAAAGCAATAAAACCCAGAGATTCTATATAAAAGTTTGACCATGCTTTCAGTGATGAGCTCTTCCAGTAGAAAGAGGTTTTAGCTGGTTAAGAACAGAGCAGAGAAAAAAAAGTTAAAACACGATATTAGCTATCCCAGATTATTTGGATTTCCTAGTAAGAAGCCATTTTTACTGTAGGCTTACTAAGGTACACAGTCAAATGCAGTCCATTGTGTGTTTGTAGAATTTTTTGATTTTGAAAGGATTTTGTAGTAACTTTTCACAGAAGTTGGCTCAGTATGATTCAAGGTGTATAAGAGAACCCATGCTAAATTGGTGCCAAGTGTTGTAAATCAAATAAAATCAAATCAAATCAAAGCCACCTGTAGTGTTACAATTTTCCCCCTCTATCTGTATATTGCTTTATTTGCTACCCATGTTAAATAATCAGTTCTTTCTTTTTTTCTTTTTCCTGTGGAGTTTTCCAGGAATGACTGAAGTGTGATTGCTATGGATCTGCTTTTAAATCAGTTTGTTCAGTCATTGATAGCTGGATGAAGAGAGACTGTGCCAGCAGGATATGCACGATTTAGAAGGATACTTAGTTATTGACTGGTCAGCACGCACAGAAGGTGAGCTGTTAGGGTAAGGAAAGTGGCTCAAACCCCTTCATGAGCCATGTGCTTCGTGCTGGCCAGGCAGGCATCAGCTGGGCAGGAAGAGTCGGGTTCCAGGAAACAGATCCCACTGTTGCTGGTAAGCTTTCAAACCCACATTTTAAAATGTGGCTCAGAGCTGACACCACAATCTGTAGGGTGCCCCTTGGCAGTGTGGGATACACTGCTGCATGCATTTCATAGTGGGACAGGATTTCAGAGTTGTAAGAAATGAAGTGATTTGAGGTTGACAGACTCACTTTCTAGCCAGTACATTTCCATATTGAATTATCATTTCATGGCTTTAATTAGGTTAAACTTGTAAGCATGTAGAGTGCTGAAACTGGCAGATCTTAAAGAGCTGACCTGGATTCCCTAATCCCTACTGCAATCTTATATGCTTTAGATTTGTTAAAGTGTGGGAACACAGAATTTAAACCAAAGAACCTAAGTCTTAGGGCTACTTGGGACCCTACTCCTTTAATCCTGTCTGTCAAGTAGTTTATTGGTGGCTTAAATTTGAGAAAAGATCTTTTTCTGTTTCCTGTCTATGTCACAAAAGCTGCTATAAATTCTCCTGTAAGATGAAGTCTTTCCAGTAAGAACAGAGATACTCAGTAATTTTGTACCAGCCACATGCCTCCGTAAGGGATGTCTTTATAGAAGAGACACAGCGATCACTGAGCTCCATATGGATGAGTCCTCAGTGGAGTGTGATAGGTTATTAGCCCAGAAATCCTTTTGAGAAGTTCTTTTGTCTATTTAATAATTTGGGAAAGTTTAGGGAAGGACTGCAGCTCAAAATGTCTTCTGCTAGAAACGTGTTCTGTATTCTGACTCAGAAAAGAGCCAGATTAGACTTTTTGTAACAAAATCACTTTGTTGGTTATCTTCCTACAGAAGTGACCTGGTTCCCTGCACTGACGAGCTGTTTAGCAGTGTAACATCTGTGTGCAGCCCTTTCTGCTCTGGGGTGCCTAAAGCTGGCCAGCACAAACAGGGATCAAAGCAGGGCCCCATAGGAAAGGGTTGTGCAGCATGTGAAGTAGACACAATGATTTCATAGAGATTTTTTTTTTTTTTACTCTTCAGTGAAAGTTTCCTGTGGATCACTTTGAGGTTGACATAGCTCAAACATGTATCTTTATCTCCAGAAAACTGAGTGCACTGTGTTGATGTCCACCAACTGGGAATTTAAGCAGTCAAAAGCATGAAATTTTTGCAGCCACGTAGGTCATGCATTTGGGTTCAGAATATTTTTCTGTCTACTTCTGGCTAAACAGCAATCATACAGCAGCTGTCACTCAGTTGTAAAGCTTCAAAAAGCATGCTTGATGTTGCCATCTCTATCTATCTGCACCCTTCATTCAGGGTTTCTGATATAATGCTGTTGGCTTTCAACCTTTGAATAAGGCTGTTACAGCTACTTAGAGTCCAAAGGCAAATCATCCTAGTGATAAGTAAATCATTCCCCCTCAGAGAAATCTCGTGCCTTAAAAAAGTTGGGTTTATTTGGAACATTAATATAGTTTCCAGAAGTAGCTTACTTTTTACTTTAAGTGTTCAACAGACCAGATCAAATAACTGATTAACATACTGTAATGCTTTCTTGGCACATTAATCAACTTCATTTAAAAGCAGTAGGGAAAATGATCCTTTTATGTGTAGAGATTGCTGCAATCCTGCCTCAGTCTTGCAGCAGAATAAACATGGCATTTTGTTGGCTGTAAAACTGTACCTTCCAATTTATCAACAACAAAAATATTTCATGTGCCACTCTGCCTTTTGGTAGTGCTACTAAAAATTGAAACCAGGTCTTACTGGTTTTGCATGCTTTTCATCCAGTTCAATCTTTCAAACAGATCTTTGATAACATCTAATTTCTAGAGCAGCTGTTAAACATCCAACAATCATCTCCCAATCTCCCATCAACATTTCAGGCATGCAGAGCCCTTGTTCATTATCATTGTGACCACATTCCTATTCTTAGCAAAGCTTCTCCTTTGCACAGCAGCAGCCTACTCTGCTGTGGCAACAGTCCACTCACTAATTTACAGCTCCACCCACTAAATGCCACTGTGAATTATAAACTACTGAAGTAAACCATGTATTTTTAACAGCCTCAATTTTACCATCATGGCTGCTTATAAAAGTCAAAGATGTTTTTGAAGTGCAAAAATGCTGAGTTGGCATTTCAGGTTGTTCTCAGGACATTGCCTGTTCCTCCACAGTAAGGTTTCCCCTTCTCCCTCCTTGAAAAAATCAGTATATTAATATGCAGCAAAACACAAACTCGTCTGCATCAACATTTCACTCTCTTTCTAGAGGAAAAAAAATCTGAAGAAATCTGAAGAAAGAGCCAAACTTAGGATCTTTCAAGTATTTGTGCAAATCCTCTGCAAGAGTGGAAAAAAAATCCAGTTTGTTTCCATTTCAAATAAATGTCCTTCTTTTATTCAGTCTTGTTTTGTAAAGATTGTGGTTCAGGAGAAATTTTACATAGATATTTATGAATAGACAAAAATGGAGTTCAAGTTCTGTGAGTGTTCAAATATTGTTCCAACATTTACTGTTGTCATTCCAATCCTTAGTAACTCAATGCACCTACAGTCAAGCACCAACATATTATGAAGCATGTGTGATGCAGGAATAGATATTTATATATTTTTTTGCATACAAGTATTTCATGGGAGATTTCCCCAGACAGGAGCATTCAAGGGGTGGCAGCCCTGTGGATTTATCTTTCAGTGTGCACATCTAATAGTGGAGGGGAAATCTTGTAGTGACATGTTTCTAATAGACCCATCATCCCAAGATCTAAACCAAAAAGAAACTCAGCAGAATGAAACAAATCCCACTAACAGAAAAAAAAAAGCTCCATGCTGCTGTGTAGCACAGGATATTCTTTAAATCCTCCTAGGTACTGTTTGTTGGTTGATAACATTCTTGACATGGTTCCAGTCATGAACTTAGTGTGTTTAAGCACTGCTCCCATCTGCTAGGGATACTGGGCACAGTGGTACCAACTGCAGTTCCTAATTTTTATAAAATACTGCTTGCTAGGTTTTCGCTCTTCTTGCTTCAGTTAACCCAAGTTAATATGTGGAAATAGGGCAAATTTTATAAAATAAGCCTCCCTACTTTTTAGCAGCTTAATAATTTCTCAGTTGTGAGTGTTATATCTGGTTATAAATGGTGAATATCAAATCTTTAATTTCTCTTTGTCTTCTCACTGTATTGAGTGAACTACAGTTTTATGTTAAAATAGGAACTTTGTTCCATCTATCCAATTCTACCCACTTTGGAGCACTTTTCAGTATCACATAATATGAAAACAGTGCCTCTTTCTGTGAAGGTGTTTTTTGAACAGACAAAGTAGAAAAGCTTCAAGTGCCCAAGCATAGCTTCTCACAAGCCCTCTAAGCATCTTTTCTCGTCATGCTGTTGTGGTTTAAAGGACAACAACTTTTTTTTTCTCCTTCCTGGGGGGGGTTCTTTGTTTTTCTACTTCCGCTGGGGCACAGTTTCCAGCAGAGGTGAGGAGCCCACAGATTGGCTAATTTTAAGATGGGCACTTCATGTAGCCACTTGAAAATTAGAGGCGTCTTTGCGAAGCTTACATTTTTAGGAGCGGGAAGTTTGAAGCTCTCTTTGACTTCCGCCCGCGGGGAAGGTAACACCGGCGTGGCCCTGGCCAGCCGCTCCGGGCCCCAGGGCCTGGGGGCCGTGCTGGGGCTGCGGCCGGCTTACCCTTCCCCCACCTCCTCCCTGGCAGTGATGCTGCTGTGGGGCTGCTTTTGCTCTCCCCCTCCCTGCCTGAGGGAGAGGAGAATGGAACTCCAGGAGGGGG
>VZTR01031885.1:50459-61091 GCA_013400775.1 Chaetops frenatus
AAGACTTGTGTCACATGTGAACTAATATCCTTTCTGGGCGGGAGTTCACAGTGATATGGATTCTACAAGAGACTTATGCGTCTTGTGGAAAAAAATCTCCATGGTGAGACAAGAGAGACTCTTCTTCCAATTAGACTGATGAAAGCCTATTTCAAGAGTGGTAAATTGACCAGGACTTTTCTAAGTTTGTTTCTCTCTGTTGTTGGTGAGAAGGATGGTGGTAAAGGAAGATAAATGAGGTGGGAGAAAGGAACCATCATGGGTGGGGGGCTGGGGGGAGGAAGAAGAAACCACCTGGGGGTTGATTTTGATTCTGTTGTCTTTTGTTAATAAACTATTTTTATCTTTGAAGTTTAGGCCTGTTTTACATTTCTCTTAATCCTTATTCTCATGAAACCACTACGCTACACTCTCGCCTGGTGTGAGCAGGCGAGCAAGCGAATGTGAAACCGCTACATTAAATGGTGTTTCTGCCTGGTTTCGAACAAACCCATGACAATTGCCTCTTGGCAAACTCAAATTACTTGGTCTAATCACTCTCCACAGTTTCTAAAGGACACATTGGTGATGTGGTTGTACTTTCTTTGAACAACATAGAAAAGCTTAAAGTGGCTTCCTTCCTTCTAAATTTTTTTCCAGGCAGAAAAACCGGTTTTTAATTATTTTCTAAAACCTATTTTGTAAGCCAGATCAGAGTTAGATCAGATTAGAGTGACCTCTGCACACATTAGAGTCTAATACCTGAATATTCTAGTCCAAGTGAAAATGTATTGAGGCCCCAAGACTGGTTGCACAATTCCATTTTGTCTTTGCTTTAAATCTTGCTATTTCCATTAGCTGTGGAAGTTTCAGAAACTCTGGATGATGTACTTCACAGACATTATATGACTCTACAGTGAAGAGTTTATTTCAAACAACCATTTCATTTTTCTCAAAAATGGCACATTTCAGTGACAGCTGTAATTTGGCCAATCAAGTATCAGAAACAAGGCAATCATGCCAAAAATTCCTCAGGGTGAACTCGGCCATTATTCTCCAGTGATAATTTTCCTCTTTGCCTCTAGTACAAGTAGCCCAGATCTTACAGGAAGGCTACAGCAGCAAATGCCCCCACACAATGTATTCTTTACCAATCTCCTTACTTATTCAGGACCATCATAAATTTTCTGAGTTTTCCTTTTATTTTTTTTTTTCAAAACCTTATGTTTTAAAATCATATTAATCTCATGGTATCATTTACTTAAATATGGGGAAAATGTACTTTATTGTAACTATTACCTCCTGGATAAATATTTGTTTATGATAGTAGTGAACCTCATACTTCATTATGTATGTCAGCCTTCACTTCCCCAAAATATGAAGACATGCATCTAAGAACTGTACACTAAACACAGATGAGTTATTTAGAATTATGTCCAAGGTTGCCAGGTTTGATATTAGATTTCAATGATTTGACATCTACTTCAATCTAGAATGATATAAATTGAGTACTTCCAACCTGAGATCAAAATGAAGACTCACAGACACTTGCAAAGTCGTGTGAAAGAGCATGTGGGTTACAGAAGTCCTTCCAAGGTGAATGCCCAACCAGTATGCTTTAGATTGATGGTTAGATGTGGATAGCTTTAAGTCCAATGTCTGATTGTGCTGTCAAGTTTCTTCAAGAATAAGATTATTTCTTTTATGAAAGATGAGGTTTCTGGTGGGGCATGTGAGATGTGATCGGACTTCCTGCATTATCTTACCATGTTATGTATTTGATTAGCCATGCAGAAGCTTAAATTCTTGAATCTAAAAATCTGGAAATAATTATTCTTGCTTAGCATTTATTACACTGGAACAGATTAATCATCCTTTGAACTAGATTGTTTCCATACCAGTACATTACTCAAGATTAACTTGGGCTTATCAAAGTTTTATTAAATTAAAAATCACAGGCCAATAACAGAGGTTTCTGGGTCACTACCCATCTAAGGCATTTCCTTCAAAGCAATAAACTGTTATCAGTAAACTGCTGTATTTATTCTGTCTCTGCAGTGGCTTTTGACAGTGTTGCTCATGGAAGGTGCTCCCAGCCACAGTGAGTGGAGAGTGGGTTTCCAGGGCTTAGAGGTGGAAGCACACATGGTGGGGATTCCCAGCCCCACACTTGGGTAAGAAGTGTGCTGCATCAGAAATATGCAGACATTTAATGAATTCCAGGCATGGACAGAAACTTGGGAATAAAAGGGGGTTGTGAGCAAAGTGAGAATGTGGATGTTTGTGGTTGCAGCTATCATGCCTCCATGTCAAAATACACTCCTTTTGTCTTGCATGCCCACTATTCCTAGCTAAATGAAATAGTATTCTCATATAGAAATTTCTTAGAATGTTTGGTTTCACTCCTCTGCTTACACAATCTTCCTTCTTTAAAAATGATGGTTTTACCTATTTCATGAGAAAAGAAACTCAGTGGGAACTTCAGTATCTTTGCTTGGAAGCTCTACAAAATTTCTTCCACGCATCCTTGGACATTATTCTTAGTTAAGCAGAAACAAAGAGAGAAGCAAGTTTTAATTCACAAAATGTGTTATATTAAATGAGGCACTCCTATTCCTATGCTTGGTTTCTATCTAAAACATTTTTTGATATTATAATAGTTACTTCTAGAGTCAGTGGACAGAAGTTTATTAAAACTCTATAGGGGTTTTGTCACTGACATCAACATGGCCAGGACTTTATCAGATATTTTTCTTCTCACTGTCTGCAAAATAAAAATCTGTAACTGGTTTCTGAAGCTGGGACTTTGTTTTATTCAGAACTGTAGACAACTGTGGATCTATTCAACCTGACCATATGCAGGGGTGTCACACCTTTTTACTCAGTGACCCTGTTCAGGACTCCTCAGCTTGTCCACTTCAAAATGTCCATATTAAGTGCTCACAGAGACCATGGGACAAAAATATCCATGCATAAAGCCACTTAAATCTGTCTAACATGAAAAATTTTACCCTCCATAATTCAAAGTCTGAATTTGGCAATTTCAGTGACATGTTGCACCACAAATCGTGTTTCTTAAGTATGTCCTTAATAATGGGAAATTCATAGGGTAAGGCACCTGGTAACCATCTGACAGTGTCAAGGCATTTGATATTAATTTTAGAGCTCTTACTGTTTCACTATGTAAAATTTAGTATTACCATCTTCATATTTAATTTGCATATGTGCTGGCAAATATAAAATTTATATTTGGACTAAACACCTGTCAGTGGGTGACTATTGACTATGACTGTATTTTTTAAATTAGAAACAACAGACTTAGTGTTCATATGAATGCCACTCAGAAGAACATATTGCTGACAGCTGTTTTATTCTCCAGGTACTAAAACATTAAAAGAGGCTATATTTGGATTCCTTTAAACAAATAATCAGGGGGGTTGTAGTTCTTAACATAATCTTAAAATCTGTGAAACCAAATGATGAGTTAGGGTTGACTCATTGGAGCATCTGCTCAAGAAAAAGGATGTTGAATAGGCTTTCAATTATATTGAACCCATTAGCTGAAACCCTTCTTATTGAGAATATTGATCCTATAAAAAAGAGGCAGTAATGATGGGACCTGGTAAAAGTAGACAAAAATTTTACTCATGTTGAACAGTAAAACTTTATATGAGGCATACAGAAAATCCCAGACTCACAGCCAACACCCTGGAAGAAATTACTTCCTTGTTATTCTGCTTTATTATTCTTAAATACTCACTGTACATCAGACTTTGCTCATTTACCTCTATTTCCTTTGACAATATCTGTGCATTGGACAAAGAACTCTTGTAAAGTTATGCTTGCAATGAACAGACCTTAATTTTAGTAAAATTGCATCTAATGCACCTTTCACTATTAGCAGCTCAGGCACATCCATCTCCTTTGTCTTTCCTACCAGGGCACCAAATTGAATAAAAGGGATGACAGTGTTGCAAAAAGAACAGAAAATTTTGTCCAGGAAAAGTGCTGGAGAGACACAAACACTCATTTCCCTGATGAACTCTGTTTCACCCTTTAGGAACTGCCCTGCCCCACCAAAGACATGCTCTGTGCCCCAGGCACAGCCAGCCATGACAAGAAAAATCCCAAGACTTTCTTCCTGCCTTGAGGACCAAGAAAAGCTGGAAGCACTTGAGCAGCCCTTTGCTCTTCCTTGGCACAGGATTTTCTGTTCCTTGCATCATCAGTGGTGGTTGGGAAGTTTTTCTCAAGGAAGCACAGTTTGCTTGAATCTGAAAAGCTTCTTTCCCATCCTCAGGATTTCAAATAGACTTTCAGAGCTGGAGGGCTTGTGAACCAGAGAAAACCAGACAAAGTGGAAATATCTGTGTGCTCTTTTTAAGTCACAGAGTTCATTGCAGTCAGTAGGGCCAGGAATTGGCCCTCAAAAATAAATGCTAAGCACGTGGCTAAACTTAGAACCTTGGTTTCTTCCTTCCCATTCCCAAGGAAATCCAAATTTTGAGGAATTTTTGCATTTTCCAATGATAGGCATGTGTTATGTGTTCAGTGGATGTGGAATGCACATACACAAGATTCAGTTTATACCTTGGAAACTGTTGGTATAACTTTTCTTCAAAAAAGAAATTTTCATTCAATATTATCTTGGGAAAGGTTTCTATGCTCTCTTCAGCTGTGTGCTTGCATGATTAGCTGTCTTCAAAATTCACCTCTAGTCATCCAAAAGCAAAAATACAACAGACTAGGATGAAACTAAGTCCCTGTAGCTGCTTGTTTGTTAGTCTCATGCCTAAATGTCTTGTTCGTCATGATTTGCTCATTAAAGCTAGGCTGCATTCTAAACAGCCCTACAGTCCAGACCTGTTTCTCTTATAGAAATACTTGCAGAAGCAGAATTATATTAAGGGTGTTAATAGCCTGTATTCTCAGCAGGGATAATGAAAACAACCAACTTTACCATACAAGTACAACAGCAAAATACCTTCAAGGGGGAGTTATTTGATTCATTATCAGGAAAGCATTTATTATATCTTTGACTTACATACTTCTCATTTGTCTGCACAATAAGGTTTTACATCATTGTGATATGATGGCTTAGGCAGGAATATTCTTGGAGGTATTGTTTTAGTACTAGCACTGGAAATAGGGGAGGAAATGAAAATGCACACTATTATTTTATGTCTTTTATCTGATTTAACTCTCAAATAGGGTTGTTTCTGTTCAAATTTCTAAACCACATCTGTTCTCTCCAGGCTGCTGTATTGCAGCATCCAGTCAAATTAATTATTGTTCCACATTATTAATAACTTGTGATAATAGTGGTTCAAAAAATGGTCATGACAAGACTCACCTGTGAAAATTTGGAAGCTGGAACATCCATGGAAAGGTCTCAAGATGAATGGAAAACCCCTGGTTATTCTCCATCCTGCATTACACTATATATCAATACCTTTCCTACAGTAAGTAAAAGCTCATTCAGGCTATATGTGATTTGTGTCATATTCATTTATACCAGATGTTAATTTTAAAATTTTGTTTGCTTAATATCAATGAGTGGTTCCTATAGATTTCCTTTAACCATCACTTGGAGTTATATATATTTGAGTTATATATATATATTTCCCTACAGAAAACAAAGAAGATATTGATGTGAAAAAAATTCTCCTGAGAAGTCCAAAGAATACAACTATTTCAAAAAATTGCTGAAGAAGTAGGGTCACCATTTAGGATTAGTATTCAAAATAGCACTTACATATGTGTTATGTTTTTAAGACGTTTTGCAAATTTCCTGCTACAAAACTGGCAGGGGTTTTCAGCAGCACCCAATTTTTAAAGATGGAAATGAACAATGAGGAATATATTTTTACATCAAATGCAATACAGTCCTGACTAATTCCTTGTTATTTATTCATTTCTCTCAGGTCTCAGGGGTTGAGCAGTGTGGCAGCAGGACCCAGGCCATGGACAGTTTCTGCACTTGGAGCAAGGAACTCCATCCCATCAGGTTCTGTGCAGGTGCTTTGCTTTGCTCCTGAGTCCCCAGCTCCCCTCTGCAGGCAGCTTTTGCAGACTGTTTGACTGGAAATACAGTCAATAACGGGCTCTTCTTGCTACCCCCCAGTAAGTAGAGGCACATCCTTGGTCTTTTGGCAATCAGCTGGGCACAGCTGCATATTAAGTGAAACTTGCATCTCTTCAAATGTTCCCAACATCTTGCTTATTTTGTTTCTGTCATAGCATAGTAAATTGTTGAATTTTATTTCCATTAGTAGTAATGGTGCTCCAAGGAAAGTCTTAACATTTCTGTGACTGTGTATGATTACCGTGCTTGCTGGTTTTATTCACTCTTGCACTCTCATGGAATTATCATACCCACTAATTATATCCAATTGAATAATTGATATTGAATCAAATAAGGACAACAAATTTCTGCCTCATGTTAGCTTTGAACTTCCATCAGTTTAAGGAAACATAATGTAATCTCATTCTGGTGGGGAAAATCTCCAGATCAAAAGAAACTCTTTTGTGTTTCTTTCATTTTACTATTCACAGTTTTAATTCTAAAGGCTGTGACCCACCAGATGAAGATGCTTAATTAACAGCTAGTGAGCTGTTTTTATTTCAGTGAAATCATTAAACAACTTACTTCAAAGATGCCAGATGTGTTATGTCTACAGCCAAATTAGCACCCTTGATCTATTTTTAGTGAAGTTCCTCAAAATTTATAAGTACACTTTCAAGAGGGTTTTAAGAATAGGCTAAAACTAAAAGGAATAACAGTTATCAAGTTTGCTGCTGAACTGTGCTTTGAGCCAAGCACTGCTGACTCCATTTTACCAGTAGTAAAGGTGCTCTTTCTTGCCTACTGATTATGGTCAGTGATACCTGAAAAAAAATAAAACCATTCCAAACCATCTCCCATTTCTCTCTGATGGAGAAGGGTGTGGATAAAGCAGGCTCTGCACAAAGATGTGATGCATAAAAAGCAATGGCAGGTTCAGCAAAAGTGTAAACAGAAATATCAAGAGGAACATGGTAAGTCTGGCCACTGCAAGGGCCACTTCTTTACTTGCTGGATGACAAAGCATCACCAGATACAATAGCAAGACAATAGAAGCTGTGTAGAAACTTCTGCCATGAAGTGGCATCACTCCAATGATCAACACCCCCCATGGGGGTAGTCTGAAAATGACGTTAGAAAAATAGCAAAATATTTGCATGTTTGTTTGTTCTGAACTGTATGCCTAATTTGCTCACTCTTCCTTTTCAAGTCTAAATTGCTGCCCTGTTATTCCCTAAAGTGAACTAAAAGCTCAGCTTCCCTATTCACCTATGATTTTGAAAATATCCTACAGGATTATTATTCAAAATTTAACTGGTCCAAAAACCCTCAGTTCCACATTACTTTTGCTGCATGGATATCTCTTGATGATGCATTAACTAATAGAAAGGACCAGCAGAAATATGCCTCTGTCAGTAAAGGAAAAGCCCTTCTTCAGACATAAGAAGGATTTTTAAGTCTTTATTGTATTGTGGGAGTGAAATCTCACTCAGAAATGCAAGAAAAGCTGTTCCTTGGTCAATCTGATATTTTATTTCAGATCTTTCTTTCCCTGTGGCTTACCTCCTGGTTTCCCACTGTATGCCAAAGCATCAACCCTCAGTCCCTTCAAGAAGGCTCAGAAGAATGTAAAAGCCCTTCTGTGGTGACTGACAGTTTCAGCCTTTCACTTCAGAGTGATCATGACAAGTTATGCTCACTCATGCACTACTGCTGCTGCAATTTCTGTAGGATTAATAACATAAAGCATGCTGCTTTTTACTGAAAGACTCACTCCAGAGTGTCCCTGGCTATCTGCTGGAAACAGTCTCCAAAGGAAGTTTTCTCCTGGGATGAATACAGACTCTCATGAAAAAAACAATTATGTTCCATATTCCATGCACACTCCATTCTATCAGATCAGGTTTCAGTAGTTCAGGCTCATCAGCTGCAACTTCTCTCTACTGCCAGAGACCAGATCAAAAATTCAAGGGATGTGTTACTTGGTTCCAGATTGCCCTGGAAGGATGATGCTATTGTAATGAAGTGGGAAGATGTGTAAGTTCCTTGTGCTGTGCATCTAATAAAAATGTTTTGCAGGGAAAGCCATAAGGAAGAGAACATGTGGCACAAATCGTACCATAAGCACTAAACAAATCTTAAATTGTAAACATCCTCTTGGGTTAGAGCTATTTAGCAAATTTCTGCTGTCTCTAGGATAAGCCAATGGCTCCAGTAAATGTTATTTTACTCAGAGTGTTCGTTTTGTTTAGAAGCTTTATGCAAGAAAAGTGGCTCAGCTGCTGTGAGGGGTTCCTTGGCAGTGGCACTTCTTGCACGTCCTCACGTGCAGGAGGAACAGTCTCAGTCCTGAAAAGCTTCAAGCAAATGTTTGGTTGTGTGACAGCAGAAGATACCTCAGCTCCAGCTCTGCTGGAAATAGTCAGCAGGAGCTCATCTTCAGTGTGGAGCTGCATATGAGAGTCAAATATGACTTTCTGTGGACATGGATTATATCCTCCTGTGAAGAGGAAACTTTCTCAAATCTTTTGAACTTTTGCCAATTAACTGCAAATCTCATTCCTAACGTATGTGGAGTTCCCAGCTGGACTCAGTCAAATAAGGGCACTCTAAGAGTGTTGCTGGAGTACTTTTGTTTGATTAAGTGTATCCCATGGTAAGCAGAACCATTACCTGCACTGAGCATTATATCTAAATATATTCAATTTTCAGCAAAATTGTCATTGAAATTTACTACACTTAGGGAGTATTTTTCTGTGGAATCTTAGCTGACCATTTGGTACTAGTAACATCTCTCTACTAAACAGCATAAATGAGCTCCTGTTTATGTTCTTACTGGTCTGAATAATTTAATTTTAAGTCTAAAACACTGATTTATTTTTTTAGCTATTACCTATTGTGAAAAAAATTTTGTGTTTGGCAATATATCTGTATATAATGTTCTCGAAATAAAAGACACATGTTCCCTTGACATAAAAATCTTTACAGCAGAAGGAAATCCTTAAGAATTTTGTAAAGATAGAGAAAAATCTATTAAGTAGAGAAAAAGAAACACATTTTTTTAAAAGTTACAAAAAATTATCAAAATCTATTCATACTATTCATTAGTAATTACTGAGAGCAGAATGGTGTATGAAATTGCCCATGTGAGTCTTGTCAAGGCAAGACCGTGATGTCTTCTCTTCAGTTAAAAAGGCTCATATTGCTTCCATCTCCTGTATTTGACTTTTTAAATTTACTGGTTCTTTAATTCTGGGAGGCTGAACCCCAAACGGCACAGCCTGCAGTGAAATAGACCTTTGGGGGTATCATATTCAGGAAGAATGCTCTCAGGTCCTTGGTGGTCAAATGTGAAAAGGGTTGTCAGCCCCTGACCATGTCTGGACACTGAGCTGCTCCCCCAGGGCCCAATGAGTGGAACCACCAGCCCATGCAAAAGCATCCTCAGAAGCAGCTGCAGATGTAAAGACAGGCTCTGATGCAGCTTTTCACTGTCTGACAAGAGTTCATCCCCTCTCACGCACATCTGGTGTGGATTTATGGGCTATAGAATGTGCAGAAATAAAAGCTCAACATATGGACTTAACCCATTTCACCTAAAGAGGTGAAAAGTGGGTGTTTAGCCATTATCAAGTCTGTAGCTGGAAGTCATATACACACTCTGTAAATCTCAGAGGCACCTGGCTGGAAAGGCATTCCCTGAGGGCAGCCAGCAGACACAGCAGATGCCAGACCCCGAGGGTGGGTGGCACAGGGAGGAAGGTTTGCACAGTTATGTTTCACAACACGTCTGGTGAAGTTGGTAACATCTCAGCATGGAATAATCTCGTGTTCTTTCAGCTCACAAGTGCAAAAAGATCCAGAAAAAAGGCTTAGGAACAGCTTCTTATGTACAGCGTTTGTTCCAGACTTTTCTGAGCACTGCGTAGTGGCCTGTCAGTTCAGAAATCTTCTAAGTAAATATATTTTGACTAACAATGTCACCTCTAGTGAGACAAACCTGGGTTATCAACCAATTGTCATATTTTGGCCCCAGACCTGGTTTAGATAAGCAAATCCAGAACTGGAGGACACGTTGCAAGACCTTTTTTTGCTTTCATTTAACAAGTACACTAAGTTTAAGAGATTCTTGCAGGTCACAGATAACCAACAGTGTCATATATCATTTTGGAAGATAGAGTGATGGTGCTCACCACTGGATATAATTCTGAACCTACTTTGGAAGGTGCCATTTACAATGATCCATGTTCACCATTGGTACAGGATCTCTCTGTGCTGCAGACAGACACTGAGCTGCATCTGCTTACACAAGTGTATTTAGCAGTCTCTCTAAATAACTGATTTACTACCAGTGGTTGACTTTACTTTAAAAGATGCTTACAGGCAAATGGTTTTACCACATAAATCACTGTAGCATAAAGGTGGATCTCCTTTATACAGAGGTGGAGCTTGTGCCTACTTTTCTTGCTTACTCATATTAACAGGAATGTGTATGCAAATTTCCTATCCCCCAGCACTTACAATAAATTGCTCTTGGGCACTTGAAGTCCTTCCAGCTTGATTTAGAAGTTCAAAAAAAAAAAAAAAAA
>VZTR01031885.1:61129-71904 GCA_013400775.1 Chaetops frenatus
AACTAAATGTATCTATTCTACCCCCTCCAAAAAAAGCAGCTGGGGAAAGGGAAGCTGACTGCTTGGATAAAGACTTTAACTCCATGTTAGCAGTTTTTGAAGGTGCTGTAATTTTGATGACATAGGGCTGTGCTCCTTCACCGTTTTGTATATAAGTTGGTGTTCAATAAGCCAGAAAATGTAAATAACATAGATATGAGAAAAATTAAACACCGACTGATGATTAAATACCTGATGGCCTTCTATATGAGGCTCCAGCTGAGATGCATTGTTTCCAATCACAGTGATCATCCCCAAACAACCACCTGGTGTCCCTATATATCCTCCAGGGCCACACAGCCTTCCTTTCTGTTGGGGGATGCTGATGAGATGTTTTCTTACAGAATTGCTGCTCTTCAGATGGGTGACTGCTGGTTCTGGAGAGCTGTTTTGGGTGTGTCTCTAAGCAGGGATGTGTAAGTATAATGTGTTGTGGCTGGAGTGCCCTGCTTACTATGGACAATATGTTGGAACAAAGTTGATTTGTTGTAGAACAATGTTGAGGTTGTTTTGGTTTTTTTGGGGAGGAGTGAATGTTCTTCATCTTGCAGTTTTTAGTGGTTGGTTGAATGCAGCTGCTGTTGGACATGAATGGGGGCTTTGAACCTTTTTTGGTTCCTCTCTGCTCTTTCCCTTCTATGATGCTTATATATAAATATGATAATGTTATTCTATGATACTTATATATGGATAGCTCAGAGCCTACTTATTCTATGCACAAGTTCTGGGGTCAGGCAGCTCTGCACCCTGAGCTTCCACCGCTGAAATCACTTGTTCTGCAGGACACACAGTTGCAATTCTACATTATAACTAACTCCTAGCAATCTGTCTTGAAACTCATCATGAGCGAAATCAAGATGTGTCTGTCTCCAGCACAGACTTAATACTATGAAGGGTTTGTACAGGTTCAGAGACATTTTCCCAAATTCTCTCTCAAGATCAAAGCATTTGGGCTGCTTCTTACTGAAATCAGTCTTCATTTTTTACATCTAAACTGCCTTTACCTCAACCTGCGTCATCCCAGGAAGTAGTTTAAATACTTTAAAGATTTCTTCAGACCACCTCAACTACATTTTTGTGTGCTGAACATTTCAGGTTGTTTGGAGTTGACAGCATTCTCATCTATTAAGGACTTTCTTTGCCATGTTAAAAGTATGGAATAAGCAGGGTATATTAGGTTTGTTTCAGAAAGCTGATTAGGCAACTCAAATTGACTGCTGAGAAAGACAGCAATAATTTTATTAATGCAATTTTATTCACTGTTAAGATCACAAACTTTATCCTGCAAATTGGTAGAACATATTAATGAGCTTTTGCAGCTTTTGATAGAAAATTAAGGGTCATGTCTAGTTTTAGGGCAGAAACTTCTCCAAGAACAGCTGGTGAGAGCAAGGTATGAGGCACGATATTCCCACCTTGTCTGATGCCATGCCTGCTGCAGAGGGGCAGACAGAACAGCCTCACCAGAGCCTCCTGAGCAGATCTTTACTTTCTTTCATGCTCTTGCAATAGAACAGGTAGCATTCAATGGCAGGTCACGAGACTTTCCCTACTAAATCTGTAGCAGATGAGTGGAAACACTGGCATTAATTTAATTATGCTCACCTCTGGCAGTATTTGCATTCCCTGAGCTGGTAATAAAAATATCTCTGTGGTCTTGAAAGGGCAGGGGAAACAGTCAATGAAGAGCTGCAAAATGGCAGTCCACTAACTCTGCAGTAGCAACATTATTATTTCCACCCCTTGCCCCTGCAGGGAGTAAAACAAGGCTGGATTTACCTCATCCACCTTTAAATTCATTGCTCCACAAGAAACGCAATTATAGCAAAGTATTTCCACTGTTTTGGCATGGCTGCTAGATTACTTGCTTATTCTGGTAACATAAGAAAGGAGGACTCTGGTCTTTGGAAAAAGAGGAACTCTGAGGGAAGGGAGCCTTTCAGGAAGAGGTAAAGCACTATAGAAGAGAACAAAAGGTATTAAGTGCACTTCAACTGTGCGCTTCCACCTCTATTTTTCCAGGCTGCTTTTTCACATCTAACCAGTTTAGAAATGCTCTGGGAGACAAATATCCCTGTGTTCCTTATGCTGTCAGAGGGTGTGGGTGGGCTCTTCCAGAAGTTTTGATGTATTGAAACCATGGTGATCTGGAGCTGCCCGGGGTGTCACTTAGTGTTCACGGCTGGTTTTAGATTTACTCCTGGAACAGGAGCAGACCCAGGTTTTGCAGCAAATGGCTAAACTCCACAGAGCTTCCCTTTCATCAAAACTACTTCTGTCAAACATTGCAAACTGCATGTTTGAGAGCTGCAAAGTACAGGATTTTATGTAAAAGAAGAAAACTTTGCCAACTCTGATGCTCTCACTGGCCTTGCCAGTCTACACCTGCATAAAGGAGAAAAATGACAAATGTCTACAATTTCTACTTTCTCACTGAATCAGTCTTGCCTGGTCTGGAAGTATCAAAAGGGCTGCACACATGGTTTCTTTGTAGGTTTGTATAGCAACCACTATGCAAGGGAGTTTCACATAAAGCAGTGCTGTCTGGAGAGTGTTTGGGGTCTGGCAGAGGTGTGGGTGCTGAGCAGGACTGTGCTGCAGGTCACGGCCCCACTCCTGACCCCACAACTGCACACTGAGGAGCTGGACACCAATCAGTAGCAACCCTGGGGGAACTGCTACTTTGCAAATTCCTGTTCTACCACGAAACACCAGGTAATTTGACAGTAGTTTGTATTGCAATACAAAAGTGTATAGGCCAGTGATCCCCCTTTCCCCCATCAAACTCCTGAATGAACTCAGGGAAGCCTTGTACACTTAAGCTTAGAACTCATCTGGGATGTCCTCACTGCTGGGAAGATGACATTTCAGCCATACAGGAGCCTCTGATCACACTATCTAAATTCAGAATGTGTTTCTTCCTGCCCCTCAAGCCTTACCAAGGGCACTTGGGTGAAGACACGCTCCAGGCAAAAAAAATATGGCAATGCTTGGAGGGAGAGAATGTGTCTCTTGTGTAATGGGGGCACTGCAGGTGCAAGGCTGCTTCATGATATATGGGTAGACATGTTCCCTCCTTCCTGCTATAAATGGTTTCCTCCTTGATTAGTGGTCTGTCTTACTACTTCTGCTTCAATGGCCTAATTTAGAGCAGGGCTACAAATTTGCATCCCTACAGCCAGCACAGTGTCCTTAATTATATGTGTCTTTATATGTCTCAGGAAAATTTCAGGTTTGAAAATGGATGGAGAGAGAAAAGGTTTCTATCTTTGTAGCACCATGCATTTTTTCCCATGTCGTATGTAAAGACATCTGGGGCTGATTCTTGTTTATGGTAAAGCTGCTTTACATGAATGCAGAAGGGCATTTGAAGTCCAAGTGAGAGTATTTTCTGCTAAAGCAGTGCTGGGGGACTGGCAGAAATGGAAACCCATCAGAGTACCAATGTCTGAGTGCAATGGTCCTCTTCTGAGATATTGCCACTGGAGCCGTCTCCATCCTCCCCATCTGGGATGCTTCTCACGGAAATCGTGCTTATAACAGTGAAGGACACATATAGTTCATCCTGGTTTTGAGAGGGATAAAAGGGGAGAGCCTCCTCAAAAGTATAAACCAGTAGAAATTGATTACTTAAAAGTGTTTATTCATTGTCAATTACAGTGTTTGCTATTACAAGCTTCCTATTGTATCTGGCTCTTTGAACAGTCTTTCACCATCAAAGGTCATCAGCCACAAACTGTTTCTTTCCAGAATATTTGTAATACTTGCCCACTCTAATAAGCTTCCTACAAAAGAGAGTTCATCCTTGTCTAAATGAAGAGGAAACATGACAGAACTTTGCCCTTGTTTTAATGCATCAACCACAGTCTTTTCCATTTCCCCTTCTAAAACAAGGCTGGAAAAGTCATCAAGGAGATGCATTCATTCATTTCATAAAAGTTGTTGAATCAGGATGGAAAATGAGATGGAAAATGAATTAATGGTGGTTTTTACTATGCAAGGTCTTGGGGGATGGCTCATTTGCTTTGTCACCAGTTCAGTTCTGTCCCAGTCCCAAGCCAGAAATCAGTATTTAATATGCTTTATAGATATCAACTGTTTTTGTTGGATCATTTAATACCCTTCTCTTATGGACATAATATCCTAGAAAATTATGAAAAGTACCTGCTGTTAAATGACAATGCCAGATGTAAAGAATTTTTCTTCATTTTCAAATATTTTATGAAGAACAGCAATACTTCCTTCAATTATTCTTGTTACAGTCAGTTGTTGGCTGAGGAAGTGTTACTGAGTAAGTCTGTTACATGTCCTCTCATTAGATACCTGAAAAAAGCCAAAACCAAAATGAAGACAACTTTCAGTGAGTTTAGCAGGTCTGGTTCTATTCTTCTCATTAGTGTAAGTCTAGGACAGCATCATAGAAATTGGCACAGCTAGTGGAAAACAAATTTAAGTAAGGACAGAATTGATTGATAGCACATGAGAAATATAAGCAGCTGATCTGAGTAGTGACTGCATTTTCAATCACATTTGCCTTTGGCTGTGCTGTCCAAAGGGAACATTGTCCACTGAACCAGCCCTGCACACCTGTCTGAAGTGTCTCTGCCATCAGGACTGATGCTGCTGTAGAGCCTGTGTGCCAACTCCACTGCAGTGAGGTTTGAAACTAGCAGTAAAAATAGGACTCAGCACAGTTTCTTGGTGCTTGCACTGGTCAGATCAAACCAAGAATGTGTTGGGGAAGAGAAAGTGGTCCTTCAGGTAGGACATATGGCATTGAATTTGAAGGACTGCTGTCCTGGTGGTGGTGTTGGGCTCCCTGACAAAGCTGACCTGTTACCCTGAGGATGGCTTGACAGCATTCACCTGAGACTGGCATTGGAAACCCCCCACCAAATCTGTCTCACCCCCATTAGCCCATGACACAGCAAGGTATGCCAGGCTGGCACCTCAACTTTTCTCATTCTCAATATTATGTCAACCTGAAACACCTGTAAATCTTTAAAGACTGAGTTATTTTGGGTTTAGTGGAGTTTTTTTCATGATTTTTTCCATAAGCAACTTTAATGTTCAGTGAAGGGAAGGTCCTGGTTCAGACCCAGTCAGGCCAGAGGCTGCTGAGAGTGCAGTCCATCTGTCTCTGGCTCATCACGTAAGGCAGCCCTGACTGCAAGGTCCTGGAAATAAACTGCCCATGTTTCTTTCTCCCTGAGAAAGCTCAGCATGGGGTTCAGGATGAGAAACTCTCCTTCTCCATTAAGAAATTGATGTCCTAACCTGCCCTAAATACATATGAGACTGCAACTTCCATGTCAGCCGTGTACCTTCTTCCAGATTCAAAAGGGTTTGAAGCTGTTTGTACATAACTATGGAGTCTATAAACTAACCTTTCAAAGGTTTGGGGCAGGCATAGTCTTAGAAATTTTCTTCACTTGTATGATAGGTCTGTAAAAAGGTCAGAAAAGTTATTCTAGTACAGAGTAACACCCAACTGTGGAGTTAACTGTTCCCTAAAGCAGTCACATTTAACCATAACATCTGTAAAATCTTGTCTCTGAAAAATCAGAGAAGAAAAAGTATCTTTTCAGTAAATATGCATACTTAGATGGTCTGTTAGATGTTCCAAAAGAAGCTTTATATGCAGCGACTTCATGCTATTTTCCCCCCCATGGTTTCTTAGGGTTTTTTTTCCCATTCCTGTCACAGGCACACAAATATCTCGAAAATTATCTGTGACCCTTCTCGCCCTGAAATATGCTCAGCTTTATATGGTGTTGCATGGTGGTGTGGATGTTAACATACTGGTATCTATTGCTTCAGTTATGATGGCACAAAGGAAAGCAGTTTTCTGCTTGGTTTTATTGAGGCTGAATTCAAAACACAAGAGGAAAACACTGAACCCTCACTCTCCTCATGGGCCTGTGCTGCTTATTGTAAATATTTTACTTGAAATTGATAGAGCTGAGATGCGTCCCTGTGAGCTGCCTCTGTAGAAAACAAAATCAGTCTCCTTGAAAAGAATATCATAGACTGCAACTTTTTCCTTATATATTTGTATATTAAAAAACAATAGGTGGCTTTTTTGCAAATAGAAATTCTGCAGAAAAGAGGGTGTACTTTTTCAGCTTGATTAAACTTCAAGTAAAACAGGATAATGAATTTTGGGCTTGCTGTTTACAAGGAACCAGGGCAACAGTTTGCAGCATTTTTACTGTCAGTTAAGGATGCTGAAATACTGTGTGCAGTATGAAACAAAGGACTCGTGAATATATCATGTTTCATACCATGAAGGTTTCTTACCCACTCTTCTTGAAGATAAGACATGCAAAGTATGAGCTGTACTTCTGAATATCATTTCAGAGCATGGTTTCCCTTGCTCTACGGAGAGATTAAAACTAATGCCCTGAAACATACTTATTTGTAAGTACTTATTTTGCTCCTTTACATATGAAACAGTATCCAAGTTGCCTGGTGGAAAATTTCTAAATGATTTGCTATTCCTCTCACTGTGAATTCCTACTGTTGTAGTACATTTAGGAATCCACAATTGCAAGGTAAATTAAAACCGAAAATTTGACAAAGGGAAGCAGACCAAAACAAAGCCCTGGTGTGAGATGTCATTACCTGCTGTTGGGAAAGCAATTCAAGACTTTCATACAATTGGCTATAATATTTCCTGAGGTAAATTATGCTGTCAGCAAACAATATAGAAGTAATTTAACAAATGTCAGAACATCTTGGACAAAGATAAAAACCACAACACATGAGTAGAAGGGCAGGATAAAGCTATTTTATCATGAGAACCAGCAAATGGAGAGAGCTGTTTCTAACACTCTGAAATAATTTTGAGCAGCTATAATCCAGCTGGCTGAACTGCTCTAAATATGCTCACTGGGGAAAGGGTAAGATTTTTTTTTGCCCCCTAATATCATGGGTGAAGAAAAAGTTTTAAAAATTATGTCATAATTCCCTTAGAGTTAGCTGTGGCATGTTTCAACCTCTGAATGACATTGTTGGGTTGCATGTCTGTTCAAAAAACTACAATAAAATTATATTACTGAAAATTCTTTTTACTTTCTGTTTCAAATCCCTATATGTAGTGCTATAGTCTAGTATTTATTGATGAAACCTTATGATAGATGCAACAATGGGAGAGGGGAAAAATAAGTATGGAAAATAAGTCCATGCTTGTTTACAGCCAAGAGATAAAATACTGGTTTGGTTTGCCAAGGAAACCTTTCCTGATTATGCTGAAATCTTTTGTGGGAGGTATCAAAGTACTTCAGTAAAGCTATTGCCTGAGGACCACATAAGTTACAAACAAAGCCACCAAGACACAGCTCTCTTGCTTGCTGTTGGGAGTGCAGCATTGTTTGGCTCCCTAATTACCTCTGTGTGTGTTCTTTCCCCTTACAGAGAACCTCAGCTGTCCATGAAAGCTGAACACCAAACAAGGTGCCAAACACTCTGTCTGCAGCTTCACTGAGCACAAATGGAGAGGCAAAGAGCAGGAAAAGGGACAAGGAACATGCAGAAGTGAAATGCAGAAGAATGGGGCCCCCTGGGGTCCTTTGGGACCTGGTCAGGAGGTGCAACTGAGTTAGATGGGAAAACTAAATACCTTCCTGTTAGTAGACTGTTCCTGGTTTTGTTTTAAAATTGAGCAGAAATGTCATCAGAGTGTAGTATGCTGCTGTTTGCCAAACTTTTGGATGTGTGAGCTCAGGCAGATGATAGCAAGGCTGTGCTGTGGACTCTAGTGTGGTGTTAGAAATGCCAATCCAAATAACTGACAACTAAAAAGTCACCAATACAGCAGGTATTGTTTGGGAGGATAATCTCTTCAGATTTTACATACCTACAGGACAAAAAGGTTGCCCAATGCAATTTGAAGTGCCACCATCCACCACTGAGATTTTTGAATTTACAATACTTGGAATTATACAACAGACTGGAAAGGAAGCAGTCTTGTGTTAAGAAACTCCATGCTGGTCTGCTAGAGAGATTGTAGAGGGGCAAGGTTGCAAACGGACAGACTCTGCTATGATATATTTATCTGATATTATTGCTGGGAAGAATGGTTCCTGCAGGAGAGGAAGCCACTGAGTGCCTGACTGAAGTGAGCAATTCAAGGGAGAGGCTGACAGCAGAGCTAGGAGCTCCCTGCAGCTGCCAGACTTGCCTCAAGCTCTGATTGTGCCTCTGCAAACAGCGCATTTCTGAGGGTAAGAAGGGATCTCAATAGCCCAAGAAGACATTCAATTGAGGTGATCACCATATTTTATGGCAACCAACAGCATCTGTTATATTTTGCATGCATTCAGTACTCTGTTTAGACATTATCAAGTGCTGCTGGAGGATAACAGGATGACACCTCCCCGGACTGGGTCTGCTTCCCTCTGCATCCAGCTCCTCAGCCTGTGGCTAGGAAGTGCTGCAGGCTCCTCTTAGTATCATGCATTGAGATCCTTAGTAAAAAAAAATGGTTTAAATTATTCCATTGAGGGTTTGTTTTGTATTATGTTATTCTGGGAAACAGAAGGTGAGAGGATTAGTTAATATTTCAGGCTTTAGGAGGTAAATCAAAGAGGTGTGTATATGCAGTGTGTAAGCTTAGGGTTGCTGCTGTTTAATGGACTGCAATCACATATCACAGCATGAGTACAGGTAATGGTCACCCAAACTGAAGACTGAATTCTTAAAGGTTCCCTTGTTACACATTACTTCCCCAAACAAGAGACAGCAGTATTATGTGGTATTACCAAAGCAGATGATTCATTCTGATACACTACTTAAAAACATGCCAAAGACATCAGCCAAAAACTCCCTGTCTGAAATAAACATTGATCTGATGGAGTCCTGTATTAATTTTTAAAACATAACAGCAGGGGGCAAGGAGGGCCAGGGTTTTTCACTGAGAACTAGCTGCTTACACAATAGAAGTGAGGTATACTTTCAGTGCTCACAGTTATTTTCTAAACAATCCTCCCTAGAAGCTGTGATTGCAATGGCAAAATCCTGAAGAATTCTAAGGCTTTTGAAGCTCTTATTTCAGAATAATTCAGTTTTCAGTAAATAGTCTGGAAAATGCATCCTGCCTTGCATATTGTGCATAAGATGTCAGAAATGTATTTTTAGGGTCATGGGTAAAATTAACATCTGGCTCAATGGATATTTCAGATGTATGTCATGCATTTGGTCTGAATGCAGCTTATTGCTTACTTTTTTCCCCTGAGATTATGCAGTGGCATTTATCCTGTGTGCTTATAGCAGGCAACCTATTCCTAACATCTGAGCAAATCTTAGATTTTCAATCATCTGGCATACTTGTAAGTTCTCCACATTTATTTATTTTTTTGCTTACAGCTAATTATTCTGGATACAGCACAGTCTATTTATATGTTTTGTAAACACTCCCTCTACCAAATGCCTTGTGGAATCATTTTCTTCAGTGTCTTTATGGAAGACTGTCAAATGAGGGAAGCAGCTGAACTGGAGAGGCATAGCAGAGAATGGAAAATAAATCCCCTAACATCAACAAGGAAGCAACTGTCAGTCCTAGCAGTCATTTCCCTGATAACTATTCTGCTAAACTTATTTGCAGATCTGGAGTGATATGTTACCTGCTGCTATGCAAAATGGTGAGTAGATTTTTTTATTCTGCCAGACTTCTAAGTGAAATAATGCCTCCAGAGATGGTGACCCCCAACACCTCCTTGGGCAATTTATTCCAATGCCTAACCACTCTCAGTGAATTTTTTTTTTCTAGTATCCAATCTGAACTTCTTCCAGTGCAACTTAATGCCATTTCCCCTTATCCTTTCACTTGGGACATGGTAGAGGACCATGATGGCCTCAAAACATCCTCCTTTCAGGCAGTTGTAGAGAGCAATGAGGTTCTCCCTAAGCCTCCTTTTCTCCAGCTTAAACACCCCCAGTTCCTCACCTGTTCCTCGTGAGATTCATGCTCCAGACCCTTCTCCAGCTCCGTTGCTCTTCTCTGAAAGACTCCAGCCTCTCAAAGTCTGTCTTGAATTGAGGGACCCAAAACTGGACTCTGGTGCCACTTGGATAATTCTTGATGACAGTCTGACAGCAGGGATCAGACTTCTAATGCTCCTGCTGGCACCAGCATTTTCTCAAAAGTATCAAGAGGATAATAAAATGACCTTCTTAAAATAGATGCATGTGTTCATTTCTTTGGATTAAGAGATCATCTCCAGTTCTGTGTAGGACAAGAGTGTGTTTGCCTGGCAGGAGCTAGTGCATGTCATTTCTTCCAGCAATCCCTATGAAGACCAAAAAGAAGTCTTACTCCTGAACTTGTGAAACCAAAGGTCTTCAAAATCTTTTCCATCCTCCAAAGAGAAGGTGCCTCCTTTGAGAGAAGACAGGTGCTGGCTGTCAGAGGCACTTGTGAAGTGCTCTCCTTCCCTGTCACACCATAAAACCCCTGAGTACATTTGGCAGTTACAGGAATTTTGCTGAAGTAAACTGGACCTGGTGTAGATGATACTTCTGAAAATGAAAGTCATGTTCATATAAAGAAATGTCACTGAAATATCCAGGTGGATTGAAGACAGGCTTTTATTTATTATTTTTGTTTAAAAGATTTAACTCCTTTTGATTGCCATTCTTTGCTCAGGAGTCTGCTTTAACAAATGTAGTTGTTTATGCTCTATGAACGCTCCAAATGAACTGACCCAAATTTAACAGTAAATGACAAAAACCCCAAC